>CM051239.1:400728182-400849712 GCA_027917425.1 Gastrophryne carolinensis | reverse complement strand
TAGTACCTTGAAGGGGCAGGTCTCTGCTCTGTCTGTTTTCTTCCAAAGATCTTTTGCCTTACACCCGCTGGTTAAGACTTTTTTTCAGGGGGTCACTCATGTTCGACCCCCTCGGAAGGCTATGGTTCCTGTTTGGGATTTGAATTTGGTTCTTTCGGCTCCCCAGGGTCCTCCTTTTGAGCCGTTACAGGATATTGCTCTTTCTGTTTTCACTCAAAAGGTTGCCTATTACCTCTGTTCGTCGTGTCTCTGAGTTGGCGGCTCTGTCGATTCAGGCCCCTTACTTTGAAAGACACCAGGACAAGGTGGTCTTTCGCTTTAAGTCAGATTTCCTTCCTAAGGTGGTTTCTGCTTTCCACCTCAATCAGGATATTGTTCTCCCTTCCTTGTGTCTTAAGCCTAGCAATGACAAGGAGAGGGTTTTGCACAATTTGGATGTAGTTCGCTGTGTGAAGTACTATTTGGTGACTACTTTCCGCAAGACGTGGTGCCCTGCGGGCCCAGGAAAGCTTTGGCGCCCGCCAAGTCTACCATTAGCAAATGGATTCGTCAGGCCATTGTTGGGGCCTATTCTGCTAAGGGGAGGGACTCCTCCTTTTAGGGTCACTGCGCATTCTACTCGTGCTGTCGGTGCGTCCTGGGCTTTTCAGCACCAGGCTTCTGTTGAACAAGTTTGTAAGGCTGCTTCTTGGTCTTCCGTTCATACTTTTTCCAAGTTTTACAAGGTTGATTCTGCGGGCTTCAGCGGATGCCGTTTTTGGCCGCAAGGTTCTGCAAGCTGCAGTGGTTTAAATTGGTGCTTTCTTTACTGTTTATGGTTCCCTCCCTTGACGGACACTGCTATTGGATGTCTCAAATGTCATGAAGAGCTGAAGCGGAGTGTATGTCACACTTGGAATAATACCGTTTTGTGAGTACTCACCTTTAAACGGATATTATAAGTGTGACATACACTCTTCACCCCACACTTTTTTGGTATTTTGGATCCTTTATATGGTGAACCTTTGTTTCTTGGTTGTTAGTATTGTTATATTTTGTTCTTCCTGGTCCCCTTACTGCTATTTTACACTGGGGAATTGGTGGGAGGTCCCAGGTATTTTATGGACTGGGAGGAGCTCCTTTTTTGCATTCATCTCTGCAGAAATTCGCCCTCTACTGGAGAATAACCCAAATGTCATGAAGAGTTGAAGCGGAGTGGTATGTCACACCTTATAATATCCGTTTTAAAGGTGAGTACTCACAAAACGGTATTTTTATGTAAACAGTTTTCACTACCTTCAATCTGTTGCCATTGGCAACGTACAACAAGTCTGTACACCAAGAGGATAGAAGTGAGCCCTGTACACGGAACACTGCAGATATGGCTGCAGATATGGCTGCTACTGAGGTGAGGAAGCTCGCTCAACCTTACACATGCCCAGCAGCAGTGTACAGGGCTCACTTCTCTTGTTTTGGGGGGGTTTCACACAGTGGGGCATCCCGTTTTCAGATTGCCCCAGGGGTAAGTCCAGTGGCCAGCCCTCGCCTTTGTTCTGCTTTAAAAGAAACCAAAACGAAATTGATGTGAGCTGCCCTGTGCCTGGATTTTGAGGACCGGTGTGGTTGGTAGATTGTAATTATTGGGATGTGGTCCGATGGTCAGTGGCTGCAAACTGCTGGTGGTCACCTCCATGGCTTCTGTAATACATTTTTGGAAATAGGGGTGTCAAAAAAAAAAAAATCGATCCTGTCAAGTATCTTGGTATACCAGAATCGATTTTTTTTTCTCTCTAGTATCGATTCTGACCCCCCCCCCCCCCCCCCCCCCGCTAAAAAAAAACACTCACCTGACCCCTCGTTCGATCCAGCTGGCAGGCTCTCCTCTTCACCCGTGGGGCTTCTAATTTTTTTACGGTTAATCCTTTGTGAAAGGGTAAGGGATCTATGTGACCTCTATACAATATACAAGTTCATAAGGCTCTGGGTCTGGCAAGTCACTTGCGGCTATTACCTTCCTTCCGAAAGCCCGGGGGGTGGGGGCAGAAGAGCCCGGGGCCATGGGCTATTGCTGGCTTGTAGCCTGCAGGGCCAGGACTCTACCAAAGCTGGCCCCCTCTGCTACAAGCCCCCATAGCTGGTGCCCGGGCTGGTTATGCTGGATAAGGCATGGACCGCACGCCATTTTTGGGGTGCTTTTAACCCTTAAAATTCTCCCAAAAATGAGGTCCCCCGGGGAAGGGGGGGTCATATATTATTTTTTTTTTTTTTAAATTAATAAAATGTTAAATTTAAAAAAAATATAAAATGTAATAAACAAAAATCACAATATCGTCTATCAGACCGAATCTGAATATATTGTATTGTATCGCCTGATTCTTGCCAATTCACACCCCTAGTTAGAGTTACAGGCTGCAGCGCATGCACACCAGGTAGGTGCCTAGTGGGCAGAACAGTACACCTTCCTACAGAGCTGCTGGGCACCCTCATACATACAGGGTTGCCGGGCGCCTTCCTACAGGGTTGCCGGGCGCCTTCCTACAGGGTTGCCGGGCGCCTTCCTACAGGGTTGCCGGGCGCAACCCCGGAGCTGCTGGGCGCCCAGGTTCATTTGAAAAAGAAATTTGGGGAGCGAGTGTGCTTTAACATTTGAGCTCTGTTACAATGTAGAACGTGAATCCCAAAATGCATCCTCCACACAGCGACAGCAGCAGCCGTTTAGTGTCTTGAGACATTTCTAGACCTGCCACCGGAGGGCAGTGTTGTACAAGGTTTGCCGACCCTATATGGGAATATTGTGTTTCGAGGAGGGAGCATTGAAGCCTTTTTTCTTTCCTAATGGCATCTTGGCTGCTTTCTGCCTGAGTTTTCCCAATATTCATTCTGCATAGCTTTGAAATCAGTTACTCCGGCATTAACCCGCCTCACCCTTTGCTTACGCAGAGTGCGCAGCTCCTTTCCAAATAATCATTTCCTTCATGGGGGAAAGAAGAATGGCTGAGGTCAGAGCAGTGCCTTGTGTTTGATCAGATGTAGCAATCATCCCGCATAATGGCCGGCTACACTACAACGCTGGAACTCTCTCCATTGTGGACTGAGCGCGGTATTAGATGAATAAAGAAAATGCAGAGAGGCTGCTAATGTCCAATGAGCTGATTCAATTCAGTTTCTGGTCTGATGCGTCCCTGCGTACGTACTTACCTATGCAGAGATAACTGCCTCACCTGCAGCCAGGAAATACAGCAGACCAATGAGGTCACTTGAATGCTTCTCCCTTAATGGATGCTGCAGTGTATGGGAAGGCAGAGTCGCATACATTGGCCTCGATTCAATGAAGGTAGAATAAAAATCTCATGATGGTAAAAAATTCAATTCATGAGAGAAAAGCCTGAGAATCACTGTTAATGAATCACTAGATAAAAAGACAATGAAAGTCAATGGCAGCTTTTACTACAGTATAGAAAGGAGTAAAGAGTTCTCTACTTTTCTTAGGAGTAATAAAGCTGCCGTTGACTTTCATTGTTTTGTTAGCTGGTGATTCAGCAACAGTGACATTCTCAGGCTTTTCTCTCATGAATTGAATCTTTTACTACCATGAGAATTTTTTCTACCTTTATTGAATCAAGGCCATTGTGTCTTTGGGCCTTACATCTATTTAGACAAGCTTACTATCTGGCCTAACCAAACTACATTAGTCTGGTCACACTTTAGAGTAACACCTGCCATGCTTGGGAAATACTCTTTCCTGGCACAACACTAAGGGGTGGACACTTAAAGTGGACCAACACCCAGGATTGTAACTGTCCTGTGTTCTGGTCCTTTCCTTGTGCGAAGACCCCCCCCCCCCCCCCCCCCCCCCCCCATCGCCGCAGCCAACTCACCTTATCCTGGGCCCACGGCACGTCTAAGAGCAGCGCTCTGGCTGCCGCATCCTCCGCTTCCCTCTAACAGTGCTTGTGCCCGCACCAGACATTTGCGAATGGCTGGTGCGGGTATGCTCCCTGTTAGAGGGATGTGGCCATCAGAGCCGCTGCTCTTAGACGCGCCGTGGGGTCAGGAAAAGGGGAGTCCAGTCCGTTCGGGCATCCTGGGGAGTTTCACACAGCCGGGCACCCCCAGGGAAAGGAACAAAACCCAGGATAGTCAAAACTTTTCTATTCCAAGTATGCATCACTCCCTGCTCCAGAATGATTCATTACGTCTGGGTTATAGTCCACAAGAAGCGCTTTACTGCAGAGATGTCAAAAAAGAGGCCCCTCCCGGTCCACATATACCCGGGACCTCCCACTCATTCCCCAGTTTAGTCTCTGCAGTCGGCGTCGACAGTCAAGATGATGGCTCTCTCTCTCTCCTTACAGGTAAGCCAGGTAGCACCCGGCCCCCCTTTTGTCCTATTTCCACCCGGGCCATTTTAAAATGCCTCCCAGCTACGGCTGCATGGTCCGGGTGAGGGTAGGTGGCACCTATTAGAGGTGTTTTTCACAATGGAACTAGATTCTACCACAAATCTCCCACCAAAGGGTAGGTGGTTTTCAGGTTGGTGATCCTGATATGGGATGCCCTGTCTGTTTTTTACTGCCCTCATTACATAGACCCGAATGTAACCACGGGCTTTCTCTCTGCCTCCCTGTTCCCGGTTAGGGGAAGGGGGGGGGGGGGTATTCAGTCGGCTATTGTATTTATATGTATGTTTTTTCTTGTGTGTGTTTTGTGACTGATACGCACGCTGGCAGCTGCCAGCACGCTCTCCTCCTCTCTTCCATCGCCTCCCTCTGTTTGATCGGCCTGCGCGCGCTCTGCGGCGGGCCGGTGACGTCACGGCCGGCTCCCAGCCTACTGGCTGGGGAGCACGGCCTGTTAGCTTCTCCCCCCCGTCCTCCTCTCTTCCTGCTCTCCTTCCTGACGCCATTTTGCGATCCCTGTCGGTTCGGTGAGTGCCCATGCGGGCTTCCCTTTAGTATTTCATGTTTGTCTGCTAGGTGATTGGGACTCTGCGGGATGGATATATATATATATTTTTCTATTATGGGTATTCACGCTTGGTGTTTTTAACTAATGCGTGTTTTCCCATTATGTCTTCCGGGGGGAAAACCCTAATTAGAGGTTTCTCCCGGTCCTGTGGCCCATCCTAAAAAAAAAATGTATTTAATTTTATTCTTTAAAATCCTCCCACTAACTGACATTTAAAGGGGCATCCCGGGTAGCTGATTAGCGTAATTCCCGTTGGTCATTGCAACTACCTAAAATCACCATATGGAGGCTCCACAGGATACTGTGCTCGGGGTCTCCTTGGGGCAATCCTGGCTGTGTGGTGTGCGGGGCATCCCTTGCGAGCGATAATGTGCAGATTTGTGTACCATGTGCGCAGCAGGCGATTGCGCAGCAATCTGGGCCCCGTGCGGCTGGGTCAGCTCCGCTGGTCTCATCCCCCCCACACCTGCGCGCCTGGTTCTGACCCCTAGTGACATTAACACTAGCGGGGAGTCGCAATCCGATGTTTGCGCTAGACTGGCCAACATTGAGAGAATGATTGCTAGTTCTGCAGCCAGGAAGGCTCCAGCTAAAAGACGGCACATTGCGCCCGCTGCGCCGGCCTTTGCCTCTGATTATGATTATTTTCTTGATTTGTCTGACTATACCCCGCTTGAGGAGGGGGAATTATTCTTGGACGATCAGCAGTACCTTGGCGCAGATGCCGGTACAGAGCGTGGGGACGCGGACGACACCCATAGGCTGCTTACCCAAATATTTGAGGTTATTTTTGCTAAGGGAGGTAAGTTGCCCCAACGCAAAAAGCAGCCGCAACCTTTTCGGGGTTCAGGCTCTTTTGCTCCCTCCTTTCGTGGACCTAGGAGAGGCAAGGGGGTATCCTTTGCTGGACAAAGGGGAGATTTCTGGGGCAAGGGCAGAGGCCATGCCCGACCTGGATCCTCCTGGGGTGCCAAACCCAAATCCACTGCCAAGCCTGCTCAGCAATGAGGGGGGTGCCCTCACCCTTGCGAGTGGGGGGACGACTGCGGCTCTTTGCTCGGGTCTGGGCCAAACAGGTTTCAGACAAATGGATCCTGGAGGTTGTCTCCTCCCGGGTACAAGCTGGAGTTCGCGGACTGGCCTCCTCACAGATTCCTCAGATCTCGGGTTCCTACGGATCCTCGGGCGGCGCAGGGACTGTTGTTGGCGGTGCAAAACCTTCGGGCCATGGGGGTTGTTCGTCAGGTTCCCCCCAGAGAGAGATCTCTTTACAGTGCCCAAAAAGGATGGTTCCATCAGACCCATTCTGGACTTGAAGATTCTCAACCGTTTCATCAGACCCAGACGGTTTCGCATGGAGACACTGTGCTCCGCTGTCAGCTCCCTGTGCCCGGGGGACTTTATGACCTCAATAGACATCAAAGACACTTACCTTCATGTGCCGGTCTTTCCAGGACACCAGCGGTTCCTCAGGTTTGCGGTAGGGGAACATCACTACCAATTTGTGGCCCTACCCTTCGGGCTCACCTCTGCACCCCCGGGTGTTCACCAAGGTACTGGCGGGTGTGATGCCACTTCTCAGTGCCCAGGGCATTCGCATTCTTCCTTCTCATTACGTCTTTCACTCCATCAGGCGGAGTTGAACACCTGGACGGTGGTGGCGACACTGGAGAGGTTTGGGTGGGTAATCAATTACCCCAAGTCCTCACTCTCTCTGTCACAGGTGACTTCTTTCCTGGGCATGACGCTGGATACCATTCAGGCCAGGATTTTCTTACCTCAGCAGAAGGTGGACGCTCTTCAAGCACTGATTCATCTTACTGTCCAGTCCTCATCCATCCATCCGGCAAGGGATGAGACTGGTGGGACAGATGGTGGCCTGCCTCGAGGCAGTGCCCTTTGCTCAATTTCACATGAGGCATGGGACAAGTGTCCTCTGTCTCTGGATCAGGCCCTTTGTTCTGTCTCCTCTGGTACGGCGGTCCCTTCTGTAGTGGCTGGACCCAAAGAATCTTTTGGGGGGCAGATCATTTCTGACGCCCCGCTGGGAGAGGGTCACAATGGATGCCAGTCTGTCAGGCTAGGGGGGCTACTGGAGAGCCCATCAATTTTCAGGGGCTGTGGGGCCCTCAGGAGGCACACGCCCCCATCAATGTGCTGAGGGCGGTTTGGTTAGTGCCGACGCATCACCTTCAGGGCCTGCCGGTTCAGGTTCGCTCCGACAACAGGACTGCGGTCGCTTACATCAATCATCAGGGAGTGACTCTGAGCAAGAGTAAAACCAGCTGGGAAATCAAAGGGTAAGCGAACACTGCTCCAACATTCGTAATGGGAAACTTGAATCCCCTGTAGCCCGGCACTTCCTTGAGGCCTTTCATCCCATTAGCCAATTGAGGTTCATTGTAATTGAAGTAGTGAAACAACCCAAACGGGGCGGTAACATAGAGAAAAAGTTGTTACAGCGGGAATTATTCTGGATTCACCAGCTGCAGACCAAGTATCCAGCTGATATGAACGAGGATATGGATTTCTCAGTATTTTTTACCAGGTTTTGTAAATTTCACCCATATAGCTACCTCCCACGGTATTTTGAGCAATGATATGTTTCAGGGTCACACATATGAAGTAATATGTGTGCCCCGGTGTCACTATTTGTATATAGTTTTTATTTATGCACTGATTTGTGTTTTTATTTTCTGACAGATAAGATTTTCAAGCCTCCAGCGCCCTCCAGCGTAGCCTTTGACAGTGCCAGTTACTCTCATCCAATGTGTACGCCTCACTTCCGGATTACCACTCAGCGGATGTCGTCAGCTTGCGCGCTGCCATTTCTTTGTTTTCCTGACGCCGCTACAGGCGCCGCTATTTTGTCGGCTGGATTCACAGCCATTACCTTAGACCGGAAACAGCGTTGCGCCCTGCCCCGTGCGTCACCTCCGGTTTTGATTGGCAGGCTTGTTTTGATTGGCAGGCTTGCCATGGAGACCGGAGTGACCGGGACAGCGCGCGATGGCTGTGAATGACGTCATCGGCAGGCGCCGTTCTGTGCGCCGCCGCTTCGCACCATTCTACTGGCACACGCTGGAGGTGTATGGCCTATTTATACCTGCTTGCATTATTGGCTGACACCGCATCTCTTGAGAAAGGCCTGAACGGACCGAAACGTTGTGGTGTTCTTGTGTCCACCCGGTATCTTTGATTGCTGCTTTACTTTGTAAGTCTCATTGCTGTATGTGCATACACACTGCATTTACCTGTAGGTTATCTTGCATGTGGTCCAGGGGCGATTACTCTCTATTATGTACCATTCCACCGGTTAAACCTTTGCATATTATCTAGCCTTACCCCGTGGACATGCATTTTGGGCCGACTACTCCCCTGCAGCAGCTGGGTACCTAGCTTACTCATATGAATCTGCGATTATATTGATCCATGTATTGTGGTCTGCCTTCTATGTGTACCTATTGTATATACACATCCACTATGTATTTTGATGTACTGTACTTTCACCAGCATTTAATGACATTCTGTTAAATGCAGCTACGTTGTTGGGTGTTCGATTTTCCCATTCTTATATGCTACGTCTTATGTGCATAGAGTGGATGCGCATTGGGATTTCAGAACCCCACTCTATTTTTTACTCTGTGCCTTGGGCATCAATACCTTCTGATTTACCTTGATTTGTGTGCGACAACCATTTGCATAATACTATTTCATCTCAATCAGGACGTTGTGCTTCCTTCCTTATGTCCTAATCCTAGTAACGACAAGGAGAGGGCCCTGCACTCTCTGGATGTCAGAAACTTGAAATACTACCTGGTGGCTACTGCAGGACGCCAAACAGGACGCCTTGTTTGTTGTGCCCTCTGATCCTAAGAAGGGCTTGGCGCCCTTCAAGTCTACCATTAGCAAATTGATTCGTCAGGCCATTGTTAGGGCCTATTCTGTCAAGGGGAAGGATCCCCCTTTCTGGATCACTGCTCATTCTACTTGTGCTGTTGGGGCCTCTTGGGCTTTTCAGCACCAGGCCTCTGTTGAACAAGTTTGTAAGGCTGCTACTTGGTCTTCTGTTCATACTTTTTCCAAGTTTTACAAGGTTGATGTTTGGGCCTCAGCGGATGCTGTTTTTGACCGCAAAGTTCTGCAAGCTGCAGTGGTTTGAACTGCGCATTGTTGCCTTTTTTGGGGATCCCCACCCGTTGTTGGACACTGCTACTGGATGTCCCAGATGTAATGAATCATTCTGGAGCAGGGTGTGATGCACACTTGGAATAATACCATTCTGTGAATACTCACCTGTAGAATGGATATTATAAGTATGCATCACACCCTGCTCCATCCCGCCCTGAGTTTTATTCTTGGATCCTCTATATGGTGAATTTTTCCTTGATAATGTTATTTTGGTTTTGGCTTCTCCTGGTTCCTTACTGCTTACTTATACTGGGGAATGAGTGGAAGGTCCCGGGTATATGTGGACCGGGAGGGGCCTCTTTTGCCATCTCTGCAGTAAAGCGCCCTCTTACGGACTATAACCCAGACGTAATGAGTCATTCTGGGGCAGGGTGTGATGCATACTTATAATATCCATTCTACAGGTGAGTATTCACAGAATGGTATTTTTGGGCCTTTCCTCCGATCGGGGTCCCCCGCTGTGTGAAACCCCCAAGATCAGCAATGCCAACTCTCCTCTTTCCGGTACTACGACACGTGCGGCTGCTCGTCCAATTAGCGTGCTCTGAGCTGCTGTCATGTTGTCCAAGCCTTTGCCTAAGGCCAGCGTCTACGAGCACGCTGGCTGCTGCATCCCCCGCTTCCCTCTGACAGGGAGCGTATCTGTGGCAGCCATTCACAAATGCCTGGCGCGGACACACGGCCTGCTAGAGGGATAGCGGGAATGCGGCTTGCACATGCATTTTGTGAATGGCAGAGAGCGTCTGCTTCTAGTGCCGACTGGGGCTTCCGGAAGATGGCGGTGTTTGTTCGGTGTCGCCAGCTGCAGAACCGATGGAATTGGGGTGATGGCCTTTTACTTTTATTACATTAGCAGGATAGCCGGGGGTTATGATTTGTTTGCAGGAAGGGGCTGATGTGTCCCCTTAACACATGCAATGCCCCTTTAATATGAGCTGCATAGAATGCGGATTGGAGGAGAGCATGCATGTGTGCTGTGGGATTGCCAGCAAGGGAAATTAAGGAGCCTTATCTCGAAATTATCTAATATTAAATACCCATAGAAACACGTTGGCTAATGAGAGGAGGGGTCACTTAAACTTTAACTCCTGCCAAGCTTGCTTTTTCTCCTGGTAGAATTAAAATCCAGGGGTGACTGGTTTAGTGTATTAGGGGGGGACAGAACTAGTCACCCGATTTTCCTTATTTCCATTAATAAAAAAAAAGCCTGGCTGTATATTCCCTGATGTCGGGTGTATAATTGACGCCTTCTCCAACCATCCAGCATATTTATATGGATTTTTGTTATTGGCCAATTTTTTTCACGATGGTGCTCCTTTAAGATGCCTGAAGGATGATGAACAAAACAAATTAAAATCCTGTGGTTTGTCCCACTTAAGCGTGTCTCGGCACTCAAACCCTGTCTCACACAACATGTCTTGTAACCTTAAAGGGCCACTAAACCCCAAATGACCGCAAGGCTCTTCGACTTGTCTTCTGGTGTCTTGGCCTCACGTGGTTCTACACTTTAGCATTCGTTCTTGCCAGAGGTGTACAGTAGATTATAAAGCTAGTGATATGAGAAAGCTTGGTGGAGAGATGTGACCTATTTCATGTAAAACTACTTTGGTGAATTTGGCGACGGTTCTCTGCAGGTGATGATAATCTTCCTCTATCAACTTTAGTTGCTGGACACTCTGCTCCAGTATTAGGATGTGTCTTCGCACCATCTCTGACTGCTCCTGGGATAGTACGATTGGGGAACATAAAGACACTCCAACATCTATGGAGACCAAATCTTGGCCATTCTCTCCAAGATCTTGTCCTTCTCTCTCCAGTTCCACCACAGGTTCATTTCCTTCTTGGTCTCCATTGGTTGCTTTGTCATCAGGTGTATTTTGGGAGCCTCCAGACTCCTCATGGGAAAAGTCAGACCAATTGCCCATGTTTGACAGCGAATCTGCATCTAGGCTAAGGTGGATATTATATACAAGCAATCTCCAACGCTGCAACCTCGAAGGCTCCGCTGGCTACATTCCCTGCTGTTGGGTCTTGGTTCCGTTTGTAGGTCTGAAAATTGTGGGTCAGAAGGTGTTCTGATATGGTTGAAGAATCCCCAAGAGACTCCTCCTGTTCCAAGACTGCGTCCTCCAGAGATTCCTCATTGACCTCTTTTGCTGCTTCAAGGAACCACCATTCTCATTAAAATCAGAGGGGCTCTATGGGATCATGCCTGCAGCTCTATATAATGTTCTTGGTTTGGAGGGAGCAGATTCCAGATGACCAGTACTTTGCTTGACTAGAGAATACCAGATGTTTTTCTCGGCTGTGGTGTGAGCCACCAGTTCATAGATCTGAGGTCTTTCTTCCCATTTATCACTGCTGAGCGCCTTTACCAGGAGCGACCGTGAAGCAATGTCAAACCTCTGTCTTGCTGATCATACCAGGACAGCCAATCATGTTGGGTGGGACCTATGGGACTAAAACAAAAGACTACCAGTCATAGGATATAAGTGGGCTCCCTCTTTTGGGAAAAACGCCCATTATTTTATTTCTATTGGTCAAAACCCAAGTGCCTTATTGCTTTTTTTTTTAAATATATTAAGGGACTATAGCAGGGCGGGGAGATCTCTGAGATTTATTTTTCTCTTTAAATATATATCTGATATAGAGATTTCTATTGTAGCTGTACAGAAAAGTGATCATGCTTGCTTGTGGTAAAGAAGAAAGAAAAAAAGAAAATAAAAATGATAAAGCTAGACTACAGAGCGACCCTATGTGATTGGAGGGTCACTTTAGGAACCTACATGGTCCCTGAAAACTGCAACAGGAGATCTGCACATGCATGTTGCAGCTCCCCTCCTCCAGTAGATTACATACCGCAGCACAGCTGCTTGCTTACCATTTTAGGGCCTTTCAGTCAGCAGTTGTAGGTGAGTTAGGGTCCCGTTGGACCAGGACAGAGTGGCCAGGAAGGGATTAGGGCCACTTTAATAGAAAAGTCTAATTGATAAGTTGCCATGACACCCACTTTTTAGATCTGGGCCCTTCTTAAATTGGCATGTTTCAGCTCTGAGGTGTGTAACCTGCTTGCATAGTCTGGCCGGGGCCACCCTTTATCTGCACATTTTTGCACCATGTAGAAACTGTCATTGAAGCGCTGAGAGGATTATCTGATGTGCAGACAATATGGTCACAGCAGGATCTCCTCTCTGCTCGTTCATCATAAGCCTGTTTGTGTTGCCGAATATTCATCTGTAACATCCAACAAGAGATTTTTTTTTTTTTTTTTACTTCACTGGTATTTGCGGTGCTGGGCGAGCTCTGCAGACTGCGTGCATGTGCGCTGCTTGTGTGTGAGCCTGATCCCTTTCCATATACAGCCTATTGCTTGCATCTGATTGACAATATTTCATCCTGCTGAAGACTTGCTCGTGTACCACCCAGCTGATCATTCCTATAGTGCCGCATCCTCAGAAGATCTTTCTCTGGAAAATCGGATCCAAAATGACCAAGTCTTGATCGCAGTTCCGCTGCTCACGATCAGGTTTTTGATGCTGATAAAGCATCGCATGATATATGTTGTAACATGATTACAGGAAGTAGTTGTGTGGGGATGCGGCCCAGAAGCATATCGGATGTACCTCCATGCTGTGCCTACAGCATACCCCCAACCGTCCCGATTTTCCCGGGACTGCCCCAATTTTCACTATTAGGTCTAGCGTCCCGCGATGCATTGTCTTGTCCCGCACCTTCTACCCAAACCCCCCCTCCCGCTGCCGCCGATCAGCTGCTCCGGTGCCCGCACCCCACCAGGGGTGCAGGGGAAGTTGTTTCACACTGCTAAGCCTCGTTTGGAGTTTCCTGAGCAAACTCACTTTAATAACATCGTGCTTAAAGAATGGGAGCGTCCTAGCAGGCTCCCTGGGGTGCCTAAGAGTTGGGATAAGAGGTATCCTTTTCCTGCTGACGTTGGTCAACCCCTCCCGAAGTGGATGCACCAATTATGGGGTTTTCCAACACTTCTGTCATGCATTCCCCTGACTACAACACTGAAGGACAGTGAGGACCGGCGCATTGACCAGCTGGCTTCTCATGCCTTTGCCTGTGTGGGAACTGCGCTACGCCCGGTTTGTGCCTCTGCCATTATGGCTGTGGCTATTAAGCCTTTTAGATGGGGCTCCTGATGATCCTGCTAGGGATGAGTATAGACATCTTATACGGTGTGAGGAATTTGTTACATATGTGCTCTCTGCCTTGGATGATACCATTAGAATGTGTGGCAGGGCGTCTGCCTTGGTGGTGGCTATACGCCGCTCGGTTTGGCTGCGCCAGTGGGCAGCTGACAACGCTGCTAAGAGGGCTCTCACTGGGTTTCCCTTTAAAGGACTGCGCCTATTTGGGGACCGCCTGGACCTGTTTGCTAAGGGAGGCAAGCTACCCCAGAGCAAAAGATAGTCTCGGCCCTTTCGGGGGTCAGGTTCCTTTCTTCCCTCCTTCCGTGGGTCCAGAATGGGAACCTCAGAGGACGTGGCCCCAGGATACAGCTCAGGCCAGGATTTTTCTTCCTCAGCAGAAGGTGGACAGTCTGCAAGCGCAAGCTCAGTTCCTTTTGTCTTGCCCTCATCCTTCCATCAGGCAGGGCATGCAGCTAGTGGGCCAGATGGTGTCTTGCTTTGAGGCGGTGCCTTATGCCCAGTTTCACATGAGACCTCTTCAACTCCACCTCCTGTCAGTATGGGACAAGGACCCTGTGTCCCTGGATCAGGAGTTTGCTCTGTCCTCCCTGGTCAGGCGGTCCCTCTCGTGGTGGCTGGACTCAAGGAACCTGTTGGCGGGCAGATCTTTTCAGGCCCCTTGCTGGGAGACAGTCACCACGGATGCCAGTCTGACAGGTTGGGGGGGGGGGGCTTCTGGAACTCTCTAAAATTCCAGGGGCTGTGGGGCCCTCAGGAGGCCTACACCCTGATCAACGTTCTGGAACAGAGCGATCAGGTTGGTTCTAGCCCGCTTGACCCCACACCTTCGGGGTCGGGTTGTTCAGGTACGCTCGGACAACCAGACGGCGGTTGCCTACATCAGTCATCAGGGAGGGACCCGGAGCAAGGGGGCCCTCAAGGAAGTGTCTCTGATCCTGTCCTGGGCAGAGGACAATGTTCCCTGCATCTCGGCCGTGTACATTCCGGGGGTGGAGAATCTGGAGGCAGATACTGCTCTTGGCTGCAAGGTTCTGCAGGCGGCAGTGGTTTAAACTGCCCGTTGTTGCTTTTTGCGGATCCCACCCTACCTTACGGACACTGCTATTATATGTCCCAAACGTAAGGAATTATCTTTGGAGCAGGACGTGCTGTATACTTAGAATCATACAATTCTGTGATTACTCACCTGTAGAATTGGTATTATACCTATACAGCACATCCTGCTCCACCCCACCCTTTTTGTCATTATTCTTTGTGCCTCTGTATGGTGATTATCATGCTTCATGGTTAAAATTGTTGATTATGGGTTTAATTCTCCTGGCTTCTTACTAACTGCTTTTCAATACTGGGGAATTTGTGGGAGGTCCCTGGTATATAAGGGGCTGGGAGGAGCCACTTTTTTGCTGTCTCTGCAGTCCAGCGCCATCTTGTGGATGTATAACCCAAACGTAAGGAATATCTTTGGAGCAGGACGTGCTGTATACGTATAATACCAATTCTACAGGTGAGCAATCGCAGAATTCTATCTTTACTCAAGGCCAGAAGAAACGCTCCCATCTTAGGATCTCACGCACAAAGGAATATGATAATAATGGAAGCAGCATGCTGATAAGTAAATCACATGTCTGGGGCACAATCCTAACACAAATGTTTATTTTACATTTCAGAAGATGAAAATAATAAGGCAGAACACCAAAAACCTGACAAGGGAGTTTTTCTTTTAATACTCATGGGTTTGCGAGACCTCAGTACAAGCCGGGCGAATGAGCCCCTCTCTGGAGCTGCCCTCCCTTCATCCTGCACACAGAGGGGGGCACATCTCAATGAAACATGTCGCATACACGACATACACGCATAAACATGTCCCCCAGCCCCAACAATAAAAGAGGAGTCCTTGGCCGTCCCAGCGTGTTGCATGATTTATGAAGTGAGGCCAGAAGTCTGTGAGCTGCGGCTATGAAGGGGGCGTGCGGATTAGGGAGGATGAATGTCATTTGTGTCCGGTCTCTCTGACCACATGTTTTTATACTGCGAGAGCTCGCCAGGAGCGACCTGCCTGAATACTGCTTTGTCTTGTGCGCCGCGCTTACCTTCCTCTGCATGTGCCCATGCCCATTACTGCCTCCCTGCTGGCCATAGACATCTATGGGAGGCTGTAGAGCTGAGCTGTTGGATGGACTGTTCTGGAAGATTTATGGCAAAACAATGGCGCTGAGATTCACAGGTTAAAGCGGACTTTCACGCTGATTAAGAGCCTATCTTAGATGTTTCCCCCACCCTATTCATACAGATTGCTCACGTTAAAAATCCTCCTACCTGCATCTACTGCATGTTATGAGCCTTTAAACACCCAAGATGGCGGCTCATGGAGCATCAGGCAGCCTGCAAACAGTGTCTTCTGACTGTGTTGCTCTGCATTCTGGGATTGCTGTCCTTTCCCTGACCCCAGCTCTGCTCTCTGTGCAAAGCACAGCTAAAACCTGCCCCCTGTATTTTATCCAGCTCTCTTCTCCTCAGCATGTGATGCTTCTGAGGCAAGATGGTGGCGCCCGTATCCTAGAGTCCTGAGCAGAGTTGCAAATTTAAAATCTATTAATTTTAGATGCTGGGGAACAGTTTGAGAGTTTGGGCTTTTCATTAAATGATGCTGAAGGTCCGGTTTGAACAGTTTCTAAAATTTAGTTGTATGTAGGGGTGTGAAAAAGCAAGAATCTGGCAATACGATATGTATCACGATACACGTATGACGATACAATATAGTCTGTCTCAAAGACTATATATTTAAAAAAAAAAAAAAAAAAAAAAGACATAGGGTCCCACCTTCTGGGGGGTGGGACCCCTTTTTTTACATTTTAAAGTGTTAAAAACCCTTAAAAATCCCCCCCCCCCCTCCAAAATGACACGAGGTCCCCCTTACCCAGCATAACCAGCCCGGGCACCAGCTATAGGGGCTTGTAGAACAGGGCGCAGGCTACAAGCCGGCATAGCCTTTGGCCACGGGCTCTTCTGACCCTTTGGGGGGGCAGGTAATGGGGGGTTTAATGGCAAGTCACCCGCTAGCCACAGGTGACTTGCCAGACCCAGAGCCTTGTGAACTGATGTAGGGGGTCACATAGATCCCTTACCAGTTCACAAAGGGTTAACCATAAAAAAAGTTTTTTTTTTTCCAGGGTGCTGGTTGCCATATTCACTAGGGGTGTCAGAAAAAATATATTCTGTCAGTATCGCAACATTTCATTAATTACTAGAATCGATTCTTTCTTGTCCCGACCCCGTCGTTTGATCTGGCCTGCTCCCTCTTCTCTGGGGGATGGCCTCCCGATCCCCCCCCCCCCAGTGCTCTTCAGTCTACAGGAGAGAGCCTTCTTCCCCTGCTTTCCCGATTGGCGCCGCCATCTTCACGTCTAGCCCCACCCTTTCAGGGCGGATGATGTCACCCCCGCAGGCGTCATCCCGGCTCCCAGCAGTCCAGTTGTCAGATGCGATGATCGGCCGCCAGAGGGGGAGAGCGGTAGGAGATCCTCTAATCCCCTGCCTCCCCCCTCCTCTGGCCGGATCTGTCATCTGATCGTAGAGGGACACAGGAGCTGACAATTAGAGGCGAGACAAAGAAAAATTTTTTTTTTTTTTTTTTTACTGTTAACCCTTTGTGAATTGGTAAGAGATCTATGTGACCCCCTATACCAGTTCACAAGGCTCTGGGTCTGGCAAGTCGCCTGCGTGCCCTCTCATTACCTGTCTCCCCAAATGCCGGGGGGGGGGGGGGGCAGAAGAGCCCGTGGCCATTAGGCTATGCCAGCTTGCGCCCTTTTCTGCAAGCCCTCTTAGCTGGTCCTGGGCTGGTTATGCTGCGTAAAGGGGACTTCACGCCATTTTTGGGGGTGATATTTAAGGGTTTTTAACCCTAAAAATATGAAAAAAAAAAGACACCCATTTTTTTTTAATTAAAAATAAAATTTAATGTAAAAATAAATTGCAATATATCGTCTTTGATACAGAATCTGGATATATTGTATCATCATACGTGTATCGCGATACACGTACCGCCAGAGTCTTGCCAATTCACACCCCTAGTATCCACGCTGCATGCGTGTCCTCCCTCTGAGCAGGCACCCGTGAGCATCCAGGGGGCTGCCGGCACGCCTGTATGGGAGCAGCAATAAAGCAAGAGCTCTGAGCCGTGTAACAATTAATGTCTCCATGCTAGGCCATTAGTTTATGGTGGAACGCCTCCACGGCTGATCGCCTTGCCGTTATTGCATGTCCTATAAAAGGTGCTGCTCTGCCATTCTAATTGCTGCTGTAATAACGGCAAGTCAAACAATTGTTATGGAGGCTCAGCTCACATCGATCTGTTAGAGCTTCGGCCAGATGAGGGAAGTCACGCTGCCATTTGCCGCCTTATGTCCCAGCGCCGGCTCCTCATTTATTTCCTCTGCTTGAATAGATCGACTTGGTTTTAATCACATTGGCTCTGGAGAAAAAGCAAAAGATTTGCTGCAGTTTTCTAACTCTGATTTGATTGGAGAAGAGTGCTGTCCACACACCTTACCATGCGATGCCTCCAGGTGTCTTACAGTGCAATCTATGGGCGGCATGCAGAGTGGTGGTGCAACCTCCAGTCTCTTTACCATACGCTAGTGTAGCAACCATTGCTGCTGCTCCACTGGATGCCTTAGAATGCACTGTGCACCCTAAAATATGTTGGTGTAAACCCTGGGTGCCATAAAATTGGCTGGTGGGAACTCTGGGCGCTTTATGATGGGATGATGCAACCTCCAGGTGCATTGCAATGCTGTATCTTTGTGGCTTATAATACGCTGGTGCAAGGTTTTGTTGCCTTTTAATGCGGTGGTTCAATCTCTGTGCACCTTACAATGCCATTGTGTGATCTCTGGGTGCCTTACAAATGCGGTGATGCGATCCCTGGGTGCCTTTACAATGATGTGGTGCAATATTTGGGGGACGTACAATGTGTGCAATTTTTGGTGTTATCGCTGCAGTTGCCATGCAGATGCATAATGTGAAAGAGCCTTTACCTAGAACCGAAATGTTCTAGGTACCCAAACCACATGCCAAACCATGCTCATTCTGTCTGAGCAGCATGGCAGGTAGATATGCAACGGCTATAGCTATATTTTGAGAAGTTGGTTTGGGGTGCAACCTCTGGCCCGCCTGCCTGTGTGTGGCGCGGCGCAGCCTCTGGCCCGCCTGCCTGTGTGTGGCGCGTGGCGCAGCCTCTGGCCCGCCTGCCTGTGTGTGGCGCGGCGCAGCCTCTGGCCCGCCTGCCTGTGTGTGGCGCGGCGCAGCCTCTGGCCCGCCTGCCTGTGTGTGGCGCGGCGCAGCCTCTGGCCCGCCTGCCTGTGTGTGGCGCGGCGCAGCCTCTGGCCCGCCTGCCTGTGTGTGGCGCGGCGCAGCCTCTGGCCCGCCTGCCTGTGTGTGGCGCGGCGCAGCCTCTGGCCCGCCTGCCTGTGTGTGACCTCTGATCCCCTGCCCCTTCTCCTCTGGCCAGTGATCATCACATCTGCCATTTAATCGGCGAGGGACTCAGGAGTAAAGAAAAAACATTTTTTATATAGACATTCTGTCTTGTGTGGTGTTTACTGTTAACCTTTTGTGAACTGATAAGGGATCTATGTGACCCTATGTGAGGCTAGCGGGTGACTTGCCATTAACCCCAAGCCCCCCATTACCTGCCTCCCCAAAGCTCGGGGGGGTGGGGGGGGGGCAGAAGAGCCTGTGGACATAGGCTATCTTGGCTTGTAGCTTATGTTCTACAAGCCTCCATAGCTGGTATGAGCTGGTTATGCGTAAGGGGGACCTCACCTCATTTTCTGGGGGGATTTTTAAGGGTTTTTAATATAATTCCCCCCAGAAATGGGGTTCTATCCCCGAGAAGAGGGACCCTATGTCATTTTTTTTAATTAAAAATAAAATGTAATTTAAAAAATCGCAATATATTTTCTTTGAGACAGTGTCAGAGTATATTGTATGGTCATACGTGTGTCGCAATACGCATCGCCATATTCTTGCCAATTCACACCCCTAGTAATTAGCGCTGAGTCTACAGCTCTGCCTGAGCACAAATCGCCTCACCTGTGCACCTGTTTGTCCTGTTAGTGGCCCTTGGAGAGGAGGATTGGGCACATGTGACCTGGCTCCGCCTCCTTCACAAGCCACATGCTTATTTCAGGTTGGTGCCTGGGCAGCGTGGCAGGTAGAGAAATCTCTTTAGCTACATTTTGAGAAGTTCTAGGTAAATTTTTGACAAAAGGTTCCTCTGACATTTCCTTTTTCTGGAATCTCCTCTAAAACAGGACAAGAGGAAACGATTCTTTAACTCCTTAATTGCTCAGCATTCCAGTATTTCTGTCAGAATGGTAGGCGCTGATTTATTGTTTTCCATCTCTGCTAAAAGAAATGTTTGATGCACAACTTAAGTCTTAAGAATAAATGGGGTATGCAAGTGAAGACGCATTGGGCTACACGAGTGCGCTGACAACACCCGTATATCACCCTGGCAAGTGGCAGATGAAGCATGAGCATGCTAAGACGATGGCGTAGACATCCTTGTAGACCAGCCGTGACTAAACTTCATGGCGGCGTCAGTTGGATGGATGAGCGTGTGGCTGCTGCAGCTCCCTGAAACGCTATCCGAGGCTTAAAGTAGACCTGTTTCCTGTTGGTTGATATGAGCGTTGTCGCTACCTAAACCCTTTGCCTTTTTGTTGGGGTCTGGTCATTATGCTTTTTGTCTGAGAGAGAAAAAAAAAAACATTGCCTTGTGTGTATTTAAGTGGCAGCTTTTGCTTTCCAGCGAATGACCAATACTAGTAAAATATATACTTAGAACACCACACTCTTAATAACAGGAACTTTCAGGACTAAACCATTTCTATTAAAAATGCTCAACATGTGCAACTTCTTATTCCAGAGAAGATAAGCAGCAATATATATATAAAAGACACTGAGCAATAAAAGGTTAATTATAACAAAGGAACAAGGTGATTAATAAATGTCACATAACACATGCACTTCAGATGAAAGGCAATACTGTGTTCACTTCACACAGAAGGATGATATACACTGAATGAGCAATAGTCTACCAGAAGGATCGGTATCCCGAACAGCAGAATACTCCCACCACTGATAACACAGCCTCTTACCAACTGGTAGGAATATATGAGCCTTAAAGTGGACCAACACCCAGGATTTTGACTATCCTGGGTTTTGGTCCACTTCGGTGGGGCACCCCGATCCCGCTGTCTGAAACCCCCCAGAAAGCCCAAAAAAACTCCTCTCCCCGCTCCCACGTGACCGCACCAGCCAATCGCAGCGCTCAGAGCCGCTGTGGTATGCGCGTCCAAGGCAGCCTGCAAACAGGTAGCGCCTTCTGACTGTGCTGTTCTGCATGCTGGGATTGCTGACCTTTTCCTGACCCCAGCTCTGCTCTGTCTGAGCAAAGCACAGCTATAACCCCACCCCCTGTACTTTATCCCACTCTCCTCTCCTCAGTAAGTGTGATGCTTCTGAGTCCAGATGGCGGCGCACATATCCTAAGTAAAGTCCGGAACAGAGTTGCAGCCCAGTGGGGGAAAGAATTATAAGTGACTAAAACCTTAAAATATATTAACTTTAGATGCTGGGGAATCGTTTTTAAAGTGGACCAACACCCACCGGTGATCTTATAGATTCCCGGGCCGATCACCTCCCTCCCCGCGGGACATCCGAGATCGGGATGTCCCGCGGGGTGAAACCCCCCCAAACACCCCAAACTCCTTACCTTAGACGTGCCCGCGCCGGCCGTCTGTGAATGGCCGGCGCGGGCACGCGCGGGTCAAGAGGGACGCGCGGGAGGCGGCGGCGGATGAGCCGCTTGTCCGTCGGCGCAGGGAGAGGTGAGTTCGGGGGGTTCGGGGGGGTTTCACACAGCGGGGCACCCCGATCGGGGGGGGGGGGGGGGCCCCACCGAAGTGGACCAAGACCCAGGATAGTCAAAATCCTGGGTGTTGGTCCACTTTAAGGGTTTGGGCTTTTCAATAAATCATGGTGAAGGTCCAGTTTAAGTGCTGTGGTTCTTAAGAGTTGATCCTCTGGCTATTAAACCCCCTGAAAAGAAGACCTAGCACTTTTTTTTTTTTTAGCAAAATTTAAGAATATAAGACCTGTCTTATTTTGGGGAAACCCAGTATAATCTCCAGGTTTCCAAAAAGGGGGCCAGTTTATGTGTAACATGGATGAGATTTTTAGAATTCTACATAATCCTTTCTCACTGTCCTTTTTAAAGTGACATGGCCAGTGCAGGGTTTTTTTTTGGGAGGGGGGCGGTCAGGTCATAGCCCACCTGTCTGCATTGAGGTGCAAACCCTTGCACTGGCAGGCATGGGCTATGCCTTTTAAATAAGGTCTGTTAGTCACTGAGATGAGCAGAGATAGAATAAGAATATTTCTATTTCAATTTAGAATCTGTTTCTGAGGTTTTTTTTAATGCCAAATGTTGCTCTAGACCAGGGGCACTCAACCACTTCTTTTAACCATTTTGTTGCCAAGCACGTAACACCTACGTGCTGGCTTGGCTGGGCCTTAAGTGCTATGTTATGGTTATGCTCTTAAGAGAGGGATTTAATCAGGAAGAAGTTGCTACAAGCAACGAAACGCGTTACTGAGGACAGCGGCAGCACCAGGAATATCCACCTTGCAGTCCTTGGAATTATACATTGGAGGCGGTACCCCCATTCCTTCCACTATCGGCCGATGGAATAGAGGTTGGGTGAGAACCGCTCCTGGTATCTAATGCGCATATTTTACTGTCTTAATGTGAGTGCGAGATTGGCACTTTTTATAGCTTTTAATGTTTATTAAAAACCTATTGCGCTAGATCCCTTTCTCCTTCTTTTTTGCTTTCATGGTTGAAACTTTAACTAAGCTCCTGTTGAAGGCATCTATATATAAATTCTGGTGACATAAAAGGAGGATACTGGGATTTATTCCAAGTGGAGTTTTGCAAGGAAAAATCACAATTCCATATAAGCAGGAATTTTTGTGAACATCAAAACTAAAAAGGCGATTGATTAAATCCCTCTCTGGTAAGAGCATAACCTAAGAGGTGGCGGGCACGTGTATTGGTGATTTGAAGATCGTTTCAACCACGGTGACACCACGCTTGAACCCATGGGATACTAATGGGACTTTCTACTAATGTTTTAATGACCAATCATGTTGATAGTCAATTGACTGCTCTGTGTGATACCATTTTACTTCATTGTTGTTAAGATCTGTGGGATGTTCAGATTATAACACGTTGAGCAGTGCCACTTTGTAAAAAGGATTTTCAGTAGAATACAATAATTTTTAGCGCGGTAATCTAATTCCATTTTAACTTATCCAGCTGTATGTTGGTGGTGGCGTGGCAGTGCATGAAGAATCCCTGTATGTACACATTCACGCTATAGATTTGGCCGGAGCGTGTGTTGAATTATTTATCGGGATTCCGTTTGCCTTGTTACGGTTCAATTGGGGGTGAGCTCTGATAATGGGATGTTGTTGTTCCTGTCAGGCCGCCTTTTGTCTCGCTCAGCAGAGTTGTTGCAGTCACTGGAACATCGCTAAATGCTGTAGTTAGTGTGTGAGAGAGGCGTGTGTAACGCAACAGGTTAAAGCTGGCTAGACGTGCGCACCCGTGTTATTGATGTGAGCAGTATGCAGGGCAACGCGAGGCCTCTATATCACGTAGGCAGTCATTCTCCGCTGTATTGATCGGCTGGGCTTTGATCGCTTTGCTGGGGGAGGGAGTATTGTGTGCTGGATTGTTGTCGACATGTAAACATTGCGCAGTGTAAGGGCCCTGCTCCTCCTGATGGGTTTAATAGGTTTAGTATGTTCTGCTGCCGGTTACCTCCTATCCCAACCACTTGTTGCTAAAACCCACTTTACCTGGGCATCTCAATTTGGGATGCCCTGCTTAGAAACATGCACTTTAAACCGGACCTTCTGCATCATTTAATGAAGAGCCCAAACCCTTAAACTATTCCGCAGCATCTAAAATTAATATATTTTAAGTTTTTAGTCTTATTATTCTCTCCCCCCCACTGGGCTGCAACTCTGTTCAGAACTCTAGGATATGGGCGCGGCCATCTTGCCTCAGAAGCATCACACATACTGAGGAGAGGGGGATAAAGTACAGGGAGCGGGGTTATAGCTGTACTTTGCACAGACAGCAGAGCTGGGGTCAGGGAAATTACAGCAATCCCAGAATGCAAAGCGACAGTCAGAAGACACTTCCTGATTACAGGCTGCCTGTTGCTCCATGAGCCGCCATCTTTGATGTTTAAAGGCTCATAACATGCAGTAAATGCAGGTAGGATGATTTTTAATGTGGGCAATCTGTATGTACAGGGTGTGGGAAACATATAAGATAAGCTTATATTCAGGGTGAAGGTCCACTTTAAAGTAATTCTATCCCTTTTCTTCACATTTTGCGCAATTCATGCGGCCCAAACCATAAAATCTACAGATGCAGATGTGTTTCAAAAAAAAAAACTCAGGTAAAAATTCATACATATTAGGGAGGCCTCGGGGGCAAGCTGTAACCTGGCCCTCGAGACACTCTAGAGCCAGGTATGAATCCACGGTAAAGTCGACCAAAACCCATGGTGATCGGCCCAGGCTGATCGATTCCCTCCCCGGGGCATCAAAAATCCGGATGCCGGAAAGGACCAAAACGCTGGATAGTCAAAATCCTGGGTTTTGGTCCACTTTAAAGTGCACCAAAACCCAGAATTCTGACTATCCTGGGTATCGGACCTTTCCCCGGGGGTGCCCCGCTGTGTGAAACCCCCCAGATCGCCCGAACAAACTCGCCTCTTCCTGGTTCTACGGCGCATGTGCGGATGCTCGTCCAATCGGCGCACACAGAGCCGCTGACATCACATCGTCTAAGATGGGCGCCTAAGGCCCGCAGCTCGGAGTGTGCTGGGGGCCGCATCCCCTGCTTCCCTCTAACAGGCCATTCACAGATGCTGCGGCTAGCGCATATGCTGCTGGGCCTGGGAAGGTAAGTGAATGGGGTGACCTGGGGGGGGTTACACAGCGATGAATTAATACAGCAAGTCCAGTTGCCAAACAGATGACTGTCTAAACATGGTCAGGAGAGATCCAGCAAGTCCTGTTGCGGTTTTCACGGTGTAGAAGTCGCTGAGGCGCATTTTTGATTTCTACTGCTACGTTTTTATTACACAAAGCTGACTCGCAAAAACTGTTCCATGTGTCCAGAGGGCCGATATGTCAGGAGATGGGTGAGGAGCACGGCCGACCTGCCGTATAATAAGCGTATTTACTAATGGAATAATTGCTGCCTGACCTCTACACAGGGCCGTTCCCTTACATCAATCATTCTGCTTCTAATCTCATTGCTGCCCTGTGTGATTTCCGGTGCAGACGGGGTGATGGGGTTAATATTTTAATACAGGGGTACTAGAAATATATGTGTATATTTGATACTAATTGCTTTTTAATGTTTTTTTTTTTTTCCCCAAGTAAAAAAGAGAATTTCAATCGCTTTATTGTTTTAATGCAGCCATCGCGTGCACCGCGCTGCACAGTGATTTTTAAGGAATTTTCAGTATTGGGCATCATTTTTTAGCCCCCAACGAGTGTTTGGTGCTTGATTATAACTGTGGCTTAACTAGTGATGACAATTCATCCTGCTCCTTGGTAGGGCGGCATATTAAAGCAGACCTTAAGTCTAAAGTTTATCACTGGCCCTCGGAGCACATCTGCCTGGCGAGCATTAAAGTGCTACAAAAGGCAAAGCCAATTAGCCCATGGTGTCGGGCTACGTTTGCCACTGTATACATATAATGGGAAGACTCACTCTCCAGCTGTAGCAGATAGTGGAAAATCAGGCCCGACCTGGTTAGTCCACAACCATGATAAATCCCAAAAAAATTATACCGGTCTGAACTCCCATAAAACATCCATTTATTGTCAAAAATCATTAAAAGCAGTCCATCAGTGCAAATGCAGGACTAAAATCAAACGGGTTTTGACTATCCTGGGTTTTGGTCCTCTCCCCCGGGGCACCCCGATTGGAGAAACCTCCCAGATCGCCCAAACTCACTCACCTCTTCCATTCCTATGGCGCATGCATGGCAGCTCGTCCAATCAGCACGCTCTGAGCCGCTGACGTCACACCATCTTAAGACGCCGGCTAAGGTCAGCGCCCCCAAGCATGCTGGCGACCGCATCCCCCACTTCCCTCTAACGGGTAGTGTGCCTGTGTTGGTCATTCACAAATGGCATGCGCCCTGCTAGAGGGATAGCGGGGATGCAGCTCGTGCATGTGCTGTTGGACCGGGAAGCAAGTTAAGTGAACAGGGCGACCTGGGTGGTTTCACACAGTGGGACATCCCGATTTTGGATGCCCCGGTGGAGGGGGGGGGGGAATCGATCATCCTGGGAATTGTATAGATTCCCCCGCCGATCGTGCTGGTTTTTGGTCCACTTTAACATTTTTTAATTGAAGCAGAAATGGCCAAGATCAGCATTTTCTGATTCCTCTCATGAGTTCTATTCTGAAGCTGGTGGGTGTGGCCCTTGGATCTGTGATGCTGCATAACCAACAGCATAATGGGAGTAGTGTGTAGGTGCCCAAGAAATTGCTTCAGACACCCCGGTCATTGAACACCAAGGTCAGCACTTCCAGACACACATGCAGGAACCCCCACGTACCCCTGTATACATTCCCGCATGCATCCCACGTTCACATAATTAGAGAATGGCCAATGTCTTACTAATCCAAAAGGAGTAGAGAAGAAGCAAAGCCAGTTAGTTTAACATCTATAGTGGTCAAAGTAATGGTAACACTCTTAAAAAAAAACAAAAAAAAAACAAAAAAAAAAACATAATTTTCCATCTAAAAAATAATGATCTGTTGGACTCAAAACAGCCCGGATTTACTGAGGGCCGATCATGTCACTAAAGTGTTAGGCAATATCCACAGCACCACCTTCATCTATCTGGATTTTAGCAAAGCCTTTGACACTGTACCACATAAAGAGCTCATAGATAAGTTATTGAAGGTAGGACTCAATCCCTGGATGGTTTAGTGGATTTGCAGCTGGCTGAAGGATCGCTAGCAGAGAGTTGTTGTTGGTGTGCAATCTGAACAAAGGCGAGTGGTGTGCCCGCAAGGCTCTGTCCTGAGCCCCATTCCTTTTAATATGTTTGTAAGTGACATAGGAGAAGGCTTGGTAGGAAAAGTTTGCTGATGATACAAAGGTTAGCAATAGGGTGGACACTCCTGGGGGTGTCTGCAACATGGAAAATGATTTAGCTCTACTGGATAGATGGTCAAAACTGTGGAAACTAGAGTTTAATGTCTCTAAATGTAAAATCATGCACTTGGGTAGAAGGAATCCCTGCTCTGAGCACCGTATGGGCAGCACTGTGTTAGCCAGGACCTCGGAGGAGAGAGATTTAGGGGTACTGATTACTGATAGCTGCAAGATGAGTGGACAGTGTAGCCAGGCAGTGGGAAAAGCAAGCAGGATGCTCGGCTGCATAGCTCGAGGCATCACCAGTAGGAAGAGGGAGGTTGTGATGCCGCTGTATAGAGCCCTGGTGAGGCCACAGCTAGAATACTGTGTGCAGTTCTGGAGACCTTACCTGCAAAAAAATACATTATTCAAATGGAACGTGTCCAAAGGCCAGCAACAAAAATGGTAGGGCGTGAACTTAAAACTTATCAGGAGACTTAAAGAACTTAAATTGTACAGTCTGCAGAAAAGAAGGGAGAGGGGGGACATGACTGAGACCTTTAAATATGTGAAACAATAAGAACAGAAAACCAAAATCCTAACATAATGAGTTTTCCTTTTTTAAGCTTCACTTTTACACAGCTTCCCTTTAAATGTGACCTGTGTTGTGAGAAATGCCACCATTGCTTATCTCGGCTTGTCGGACACATCATTGAATACGCTGCAAACTTAAATATATTTAAAAACAAAACAATTTTTTTTTTCTTCAATCTGTGGTCCATTTCCCCATGTAGCGTGCCATTTAGCCTGTTGCTAATGTTCCCTATTGTCCCTGGAATGTGTCTCGCATTGTCCTGCGGTGGGGAGACATTCCGCTATTGATTTGTTCAATAAAAGAATTCCATCTCATTTCTGCCTGCTCATGAGTTCCTCTCTGGCTGGCCGGGCGGGTTGTTGACAAATAAGGGCATGTGTTACAGCTGGACGGGGGTTTCTCAGGGCATATTCTGTTCCTGCAGTGATGTCATTGCGGTGTCGCCAGGCGCGCTCAACGCGCTGAGGAGCGGGCTCAACCATATCCCATCTTCTACAATAGGACATTGATTAATTACCCTCTTCACATTTTCGTATATTCACCACCCAAAGCAAAGCAATTGTTTCTGACGAAAATTGCCTGCAGCAAACCGAAGCAGATATTTCCTTTTGCACTGTACAAACCAGTAGTACCGGCAATGTTTTTTTTTTTTTTTTTTATATAAATATTATATAAATATATTTTTGACACACCTCACAGGAATATACATTAGAGAGGAGAGAGAGCTTGTGCTTGAATCGCTCTTCATTTTGTTTTCTTAGATTTCTTGGTTTACTTCTACCAGGAGCGCCTCCGATTTCTCCCCACTTTCCAGGCTCAATTTGTCCTTTATTTAAAGCATCATTTAATAAAAAAAAACCTAACCTCAAAAAATTTTAAAATATAATTAAAACTCCAACTATTGCCCAGCATCTAAAAGTCACTTAATTTTTATTCTTTCCCCCACTGGCCTGTAACTCTGTTCAGAATATGGGTGCCGCTATCTTGGCGCAGTAGCATCACATACAGAGGAGAGGGGGCAAAAGTGCAGGGGTGGGGTTATAGCTGTTCTTTGCACAGGCAGAGCAGAGCTGGGGTCAGGAAAAGGACGGCAATCCCAGAATGCAAAGCGGCACAGACACTTCCTGTTGGCAGTCAGCCTCAGACCCCATCAGCTGCCATCTTCGATGTTTAATGTCTCAGAAAATGCAGTAGATGCAGGTAGGGTGATTTTTAATGTGGGGAATCTGTATATGCAGAGTGGGGGAGACATATAAGACTCTTATGCAGCGTGAAGGTCCGGTTAAGTCAATTTGTGGGGGACCTATTAATGTCAAGGTAAAATACAGTGTTGTGCGGGACATTTCGTCGCACAGGTTGGCCAGGACCAAAAAGTGTGTGTGTGTGTGGGGGGGGGGGGGGGGGGGGGGGGTTGGTACAGATTGGGCATCACCAAAGAAATTGTGAGGGCCAGACTGGCTTTGGCAGTGGAGACTGGCTACATAGTTAAAAAGAAAGGCCAAGCATTTTGTAACACTCCCCCTTGGAGTGCCTTTTAAAAGTGGACTGGGCTGCTTCGCTGTCTGCAACGCTGCCGTTCGGCCGAAACGTACGTGTCCTTGGTCCAACGACTCGTGTGGCCGCTCGTCCAATCTGCTTTTCTGGCGGCGCATATTAATGTGAGTTTGGAGAATTAAATTCTCAGGAGCACACATTATCGGCACGCAGCATCACTCCCATTCAGTTGCAGCGAAAAGTGCGCCAAGTCTTTCCGGCTGCTCATGCGCTGTGGTTTTTACTGAAAGGTAAGATTTGTGGGCGACTTTTCTCAAATCAGAGCATCCCATTTCATGATGCCCCAGGGAGAGGGAACAATGTTTTGGTCCACTTTAATAAGGCTGGAAAAAATGCATAGCCATCAGATTCAACCAAGGGAAGTGTAGAGGAAAATGATACATCTGTATTTAACGGCTAACAGTAACTGGGAAAAGAGACAGTCTGGACAACTGCAATAATAAGGCAGCAAGCAGCTCACCTGATGCCTGTCCCATGTGCTTCTCTTCCATTTCCGGCAGCACCGGGTAAAAGCCATTGCTAGGCTCCAAACTTTACCTTCCTCTTTAAAGTGGACCAACACCCTGAGGTGATCGGCCCGGGAATCTATAAGATTCCCAGGCTGATCACCTCACACACCGCACCTCACACACCGCGGGACATCCCAGATCGGTAAACCCCCCAAAACCCCCGAAAAACCTTACCTCTCCAGCCGCTGCTTCCGCCGCCGCCGCCTCACTCGTGCTCCTCTAGACGTGCCCGCGCCGGCCGTCTCTGAATGGCCGGCGCGGGCGCGCACACGTCAAGAGTGACGCGCCGACGGGCAAGCTGCTTGTCCGTCGCTGTCAATCAGCTTGTCCGTGGCGGGGAGAGGTAAGTTTTGGGGGCTTTCTGGGGGGTTTCACACAGCGGGGCACCCCCAATCTGGGTGCCCCGGGGAAGTGGACCAATACCCAGGATAGTCAAAATCCTGGGTGTTGGTCCACTTTAAAGGACAGTCTAAGTCTAAATAACTCTTGTGGTTCATGGCCACGATTATGATAGGACTACTTTGGCAAGCTTCCCCATTGACTTCTATAGTAGGGGGGGTGCTTTGTCTCATACAGTTAGGTCCATAAATATTTGGACTTATTTTGGATTCCTATTTTGGATTCCCTGAATAACAGCCTATCTTATGTTTCCCACACCCTGTACATACAAATTGCTCACGTTAAAAATCATCCTACCTGCATCTACTGCATGTTATGATCTGTGGTAAAGTGTATGGGAAGGTGCTGAATGGTGTGTATTTCCCCATTGCTTTGCTCAATCAGGCACGATCCATGCCAGGTTTACAGGATCCCAGTCCTCTACAAGTTTTTCCCCTTATCACAGTTCTCACACAGGTGATGAGGCTAATTGCCAGGAAGCCTAAATAAAAGGAACCAATGAGGTTTTCAGTTTGCTGGTGAACAGCCTGGGATGTGGAGCTCAGGCTGTACTGCTCTCAGAAACTGACAAAACTGAATGCAGCCGAAGCACTTGGACTTGTGGATTAACAGCGTGGACTTTCAGTTTGCTGCAATATCCCACCCTGGACTTTACTAGAGCTGGTGAGGTAACTGCTTGATGTACTGCATTGTGGCTGCAACCTTCTCTGATGTTAAGAGTTTTTGGCTGTTGAACATTTATTTTCAATAAATTACTTTGATTTGAAGAACTGTCGTCCGTGTCACTCCCGCTCACCCCAGACCCTGACAAATCCTTTAAACATCCAAGATGGCAGCTCATGGAACATCAGGCAGCCTGCAAACAGGAAGTGCCTACTGACTGTGTTGCTCTGCATTCTGGTATTGCTGTCCTTTCTTGACCCCAGCTCTGCTCTGTGTGCAAAGCTATAACCTCGCCCCTGTACTTTATCCCACTCTCCTCAGTATGTGATGCTTCTGAGGCAAGATGGCGGTGCCTGTATCCTAAAGTCCTGAACAGAGTTGCAGCCCAGTGGGGGAAAGAATAAAAATATATTAATTTTAGATGCTGGGGAATAGTTTTTTAAAGTGGACTGTCACCCTCCGGTGATCGGCCCGGGAATCTATAAGATTCCCGGGCCGATCACCTCCCTCCCCGCGGGACATCAGAGATCGGGATGTCCCGCGGGGTGAAACCCCCCCAAACACCCCAAATCCACTTACCTTGTCGTCCCTCCCTCGCGCCCCTCTAGACGTGCCCGCGCCGGCCGTCTGTGAATGGAGGTGGGAGGCGGCGGCGGAGGAGCCGCTTGTCCGCGGCTGTCAAAAGTCTTGTCCGTCGGCGCTGGGAGCGGGGAGAGGTGAGTTTTTCGGGGGGTTCGGGGGGGTTTCACACAGCGGGGCACCCCGATCGGGGGTGCCCCACCGAAGTGGACCAAGACCCAGGATAGTCAAAATCCTGGGTGTTGGTCCACTTTAAGGGCTTTTGATTAAATCATTCTGAAGGTCCGGTTTAAACCAGATCTCGACCGCACACCAGGGAGGAGTTGGCCTTCTACTCTAGTCCCGCCTCTGGCTCTGAGCAACACCCAATCATAATGAGCAGTGTCCCTTTATGGACAACTAAGGGAAATCCATTTTACAAGGTATGTAACATTTTTTGCAGTAGTGCAACTTACTTATTGATACAGGAGCCACCTTTCTATATTTTTTATTGCAGAGAACTTGCAGGTCCCAGTTGTAAAAAAATACTTTTTGACTTATTCATCGCCAATGAAATGGTTGTTGCCATGAAAAATCTGCAGCGTGCATAATGAGCTGCTTTTAAATCATTAAATATGGAAGAGATTACTTTTCAGATGGCGAGGCGCTGCTCGCTGTGTCCCGCATGCCCGACGCCCGCTAAAGGGGGGATTTCAACTAAAGCTCCCAACTAAACTCCTCAATGTCGGCATTGTGTTTTCACGGCAGCAGCTCAGTTTGTCTTCGGTCATTATTAGAACGTATCTCTGAGCCCAAATTCTCTTTTGCACTCCCCATGGACTAATTAGGGCACAAACATAAGAAGAGCCTAAAGTAAAGTTTTCCCTTGAAACGAGAGAGAAAACGTAGCGAGCTGCTTCTTTCATAACTTTTCATTGCATGGAATGCAGAGCTGCGTCTTTAATGGACTGCCCCGAGTTTGCCTTGGGGACATTGTGAAATGTTGCTATTGAATCCAGATCATCCCCCCCCCCAAAAAAACGGCGGATCGCTTCATTCAGCGCACTTCATTAATTCAGCTGCACAGAGTGATTGCCGCGTGTGAGCACAGTGAAACACCAAACTTTTAAACTATTCCCCAGCATCTATATTTTAAGTTTTTAGTCCCCTTATTTCCCCCACTGGCCTACAACTCTGTTCAGGACTCAGGGTAGGACACGGGTGCTGTCATCTTGCCTCTGAAACATCACATTCTGAGGAGAGCGGAATAAAGTACAGGGAGTGGGGTTATAGCTGTGCTTTGCACAGAGAGAGCAGAGCTGCGGTCAGGGAAAGAACAGCAATCCCAGAATGCAGAGCGACATTGTCAGAAGACGCTTCCTCTTTGCATGCTGCCTGATGCTCCATGAGCCGCCATCTTGGATGTCTAAAGGCTCAGAAAATGCAGTAGATGCATGTAGGGAGATTTTTAATGTGAGCAATCTGTATGTACAGGGTGGGGGAAACATATAAGATATGCTCTTATTTAGGGTGAAGGTTTGCTTTAAGGAGGACATATCAGTACTGGAGCGCGTTCAAAGAAGGGCAACAAAGTTAATAAAAGGAGTGCGGGGGCTAGAGGACCCTGAAAGATTGTCAAAGTTAGGTTTATTTAGTTTAGAAAAAAGACGCCTGATGTGTGATCTAATGGCTATGTATAAATATATTCGGGGTCAATACAAAGATCTGTCCCACAATCTATTTATACTCCGGAGTGTAACTATAACCCGAGCGCATCCACTAAGGTTAGAGAAAAGGTGCTTTCTCCTCCGACATAGGAGGGGATTCTTCCCTGTAAGAGCAGTGAGACTATGGAACTTGCTGCCAGAGGAGGTAGTAATCATGGATACAGTATAAAACATTCAAAAGTGGCCTGGATGCCTTCCTGGCATGTAATAACATTTCCAGCTATGGCTACTAGACCACTGGAAGGAGATAAACAGGCTGAACTGGATGGACTGAAGTCTTTATTCATCTTATGAATGGGAGAAGGTGAGTGGAACGGGGGGGTTCACACAGAGGAGCATCCCATTTTGGGTTGTCCCAAGGGGTGGAACTCGGACTGCCCTGGAGTCTAAGTTCCTCTTTAAGAGTTGGTCCCATGACCACATGGGTACAAAGTGTTTTCCCTACACTTTTCGGTTTGTGTTGCATTTGTCAGGTATCCATGCAAACTGAAGAAAATTTTTATTTCTTGGTCCTGTTCTTGCATCCTTTATGTCCCCTTGTTTGTGCGCGGAGGCCCAGCTCTGTCCGGCTGCGCCACATACTCCAGTAAGAAGGAATGAATGACAAATAGACTTGTATGAACGATTAAATGCTTGGTCGACTACTTCGATGAGGCAGCTCATAAATGCTGTTTGACACAATTAGTCACATAATCTACCTCTGTTCTGAAACTTTTATGGACTGTCTTGATCATATTTCCACATTGTACGTGTGGCTGCCAGAGCTTCACTGAGAATGGGCTGAAGATGGATTTCGGCAGCCCTGTCAGACTCGTCTGTATCTGCCGTGTTTTATGTCTCCTCTCACATCATCCCGTGTTGCCTTCACCTTGGCTGTTTTAAGACCCGAGGTGTGAGCAGGGGACTTTTCTCACAGCCCTTACTGAAGAACCTCGCAAAGCCAAGCAGGCAATGTTTGACCTCTGAGTTGAGCGTGTTTCAATCCAATAGACTGTGATAAGGTGGTTGTTGGTTTCAGCAGGCTTAATGTTTCTGGCATGCAGAATGTTTCTAAATGGAGGATTAATAGTCCTTCCTACTGAGCATTTTAAGCCAAAGATGTGTTTAGGCAAGCTCCATAAATGCAAGGTCCCACAAGCTATTTCTTGATCTCTTTCCTGGCTTCTAGGATCTTTGTTAAAGCTGAACTCCATACTAATACATTTTCCCCAAATATCCTTAGCCGAGTAGCTTCTTCCACCTAAATAGGAAACACAACTTGGACATGGGTAAATACCCTGTCCCTTCCTCCTGGACATCAATGATTATTTCCTCCCAGGAAACGAGCTGGAATCTACATCCCCATTTTTTGTTTTTTTTTCCCTAGGGAAGATGGCAGGGCTGGACTCCCTCCCCTCTCTGGCAGGCTCAGGTGGTACTCCGGGTGACCCACTGCTGCCAGAGTCAGGGGGTCCCCCTCTCCTTATCCACTCCCCCTGGGAATTCCCTCCCATGGAGCTAGTCCTGGTGGCAGGATCCAGAAGAGTCTTTTCCCAGCTTCTATGTAGGAGGTAGCCGGGGGCCACTTTTAATGCATTAAGAGTTTCTTTGACTGTAATCCGACATTCTAGAGTCAAAACTTCACTTTGTATATGAACCGCATGACCCAGGAGACAGGCGCTAGCTCAGTAGCCGGACCTTCCTCCCAGCTGGAACCCCAGTAACTCTTTACCCCTGACCTGAGCCTAGGAGACAGCCAGGGGAGGCTGATATCTTCTGATAAGGAAGTGAAGGTATTTGCCTCTTTGGACGAGTCTGTCCATTCACAAGGAGAGGGCCAGAGGCATTGCCCCCCAGGCCTCCCTAGTGTAGATAACTTTTCCCTTGAGGATACGCCTGATCTGATTAGGAACATTTTCTTCTCCCTTAAGCTTGAATCAAAGGATATAAAGGATAACTTTATATCCGTTGCTGCTTCAGAGTCAATCCGAGCCAATGCTAAGCATACGTATGGCCTTAATTGTACACGTAGAACTCTCTGGCACAAGACCTTGCACGGCGAACAGTTGTCTAAGTCACACTTGTGTAACATATCATTTTAGAGTAAGCTTTTGTTCGAGTCAGAACTCTGAAAGGTTTTAACATGTTCTTCTGAGGTGAGTAAGAAGTTTCCAGCTAAGAGCTAAGCGGCAGTCCTGGGCGGCAGCAGGCGGTGGTGAATCCCTTGTCAGGGGTCAAGTCTTTAGTTTTCAGTTCCGCCGTTCCTGGTTATGTTGGTGCAGTTGGCTGGTTGCTGTCATAGCACGGTCCCACCCTTAATGAGGGTACTGCTTTGGGACGTCCTACATGTTGCTAATGGTGGTGCCCCAGAACGGGAGGGATGAGAAAAAGGACATTTGTGTACTCGGAGGTAATTTTTTTTTTTCTAGTCATCTTCCATTCCAGGGCCCCACACCCGCTCTGTTTTGTTGCCTTCTACAGGGTTAGTTTTCTTTGCTAGGTTCAGAGCAAGTTATGCATGATATGCACAGGTTAGCATCGCTCCTCTCCTGGGTCTGTGGCTGGACTGCTTTTTAATTACATGGAGGTGTCTGGCCACAGTCTACCCAATATAGGCCAGGAAAAGCTTAGTCTTTTTTTTTTTTTTTTTTTGCGGTACTGTGCGGCGCGCTGCTGGCCTGCCTGGATGTGCGATCGGCTTCTTGGTCCATGAGTCCCCTTCGGGGTTGTATTGTGCTCTTGTCACCACATTAGGGGAATGTTATGTGTGGTTTTCTTATGTCTTTCAGGCGGGATAAACGCGACTGTGGTTTCTCCCGGCCCTCTTCCCTTTCTTCTCTCACCTTCCCTAGCGGGGTTTTGGGGCATCCTGGGTAGCTCTTGTTAGCCTTAGCCCTATACTGGCCAGTGTGCCCACTCTAATCACCATATGGAGGCTTCCGCGGATGATGTGCATGGGGTTCCTTCGGGACAAGCCCAGCTGTGTGCCGCGTGTGGTGTATCCCCTGTGAGTGATGGTGTCAGGGTATGTGTGCCCTGCGCCCAGAAGGTACTTGCGCTGCAGTCTGCGTTGCCTGCTACGCTGCCCAGCTCTGCGCCCCCTTCTACATCACCTACCCCTACCCCTGACCTCTAGTGAGGGACATGCTAGTGGGGAATCACATTTTGACTTGGCCTTGCGGGTGGCCAGCCTGGAAAGGCATATGGCTGGGCCGGTCCCTCGTAAGGCTTCTGGCAAGAAGCGTCATTTAACTCCCACTGTTTCCCTTTTTCCTGAGGAGGATGAGGGACAGTTTTTCTTTCCCTGGCCTGTACCCCCTAGAAGAGGAGGAACTTTTCTCCGATTCCTCTGAGGAGCAGCAGGAGGTTTATGGTGGTACTGGGTCTTGGCGGGATATCCCAATCGTAAAGAATATTAGTGAAACAGGACGTGCTGTACACTTCAATTCTACAGGTGAGTACTCACAGAATTGTATTTTTCTATACAAAGTGTGTTAGCAACCTTCTGATACAGTCATTTAGAGCATTTGCAAATACTTGTAGCTTTACTGGATTGATTTATGAGTAGACGCCCACAACATAACAGGGCTCTCTTGCAAACTTGGAAATGTCAACCAGTAATGAAGTTGTGTATTGAATCCTACTAAAACAATTGGCTGAATAGAGGGGGTGCTCTTTACCTTCACTTTTATTTTCATACCAGGAACCCAAAGTGGTTAACATTGTGCCCTGAGCAGTTTTCTACCAGGAGATGGTCTGGTTTGTTATAGGACACTAAAGCTTTGTTTCTGTTCTTACTTAGTGAATTTCAGTGCAAGTTTATAGAAAATGTTTAATATTATTGAGGGTAGAAGGAAAGGGTTCTCTAGTGTTTTCAGTCACTTATAGGTAGACCTGTCAATGATTTTGCCTTAAAATGGCTCAAAACCCACGCAGATCGATTCCCTCCACGGGCATCCAAAATTGGCATGCCCGCTGTGTGAAACCTCCAAGTCGCCCCATTCACTTACCTCGTTTCCCGGTCCCATGGCGTGTCTAAGAGCAGCACCCACATCCCGCTATCCCTCTAGCAGGACGCGTGAAGACACTTCCTGTTTGCAGGCTGCCTGATGCTCCATAAGCCGCCATCTTGGATGTTTAAAGGCTCATAACATGCAGTAGGTAAGATGATTTTTAATGTGAGCAATCTATGTACAGGGTGTGGGAAACGTGTAAGATATGCTCTTATTCAGGGTGAAGGTCCGCTTTAAGTCTTCATGCACCAGCTACTTGTCTGTTTAAAAAAAAAAAATAGGCCGGCGCTGTCCTTGAAGCAGCTGCCATAATTCCCAGTTACGAGTAAATTGAGTAGTGGATAGATAATAGCAGTGATTTAACGTTTGGCTCCGTCAGAATTGGATTGATCAACTCGATGAAGAAATGTGGAATAACATTTGCCCGCGGCTTCAGTCACAAACACAGCCGTCTTTATTTGAAATTTGCGGCGGCATTTCACACTAATTGAAACTGCAGACACCTGACACGTGTCCAGAGAAGTCTGCACAGAGCCAGCGAGCTCCATGGGGTTTTCTCTTTTGGGCCAATGACAATGGCAGATGCGTCTCTTCCATTGTACATTTGCAAATGTGTGTCAACCAAGACCTCTGGTTTTAACCAGATTTTCGACAGATTGTAGGACTTGTCGGCTGACAGTAGACTAAACCTGGGATACCGACTAACCCCTGGGTTTTGGTCCGGACCCCCCAACCATCCCAATTTGGGAAGACCTGGCTATGTCAAACCCTATGTTTACCTTGCTGGTGATCCTAGGGCCCATGCCTTGACTCTCCTCCAATAGGCCGTGCATAGAATGCCGATTGTAATCGGGGAGCTGCACACAGGCAGTGCATGTCAGCCATTCAGGATGTGTGGGGTTGCTGGTGATGTAAGTAAATAAGGTAAACCTAGGGGTATCACACTGGAGAGAGGGAGCTCCCGAATTGGCATGCCCCCATTTTGTGAAATCCCTTTCCCCCAGATTGCCCAGTATAACTCGCCTATTCCCAGTCCAATAGCACATTCGCAGGCTCTTACCCCAGGGCTAGGCGCAATGGTCTGCATGGGTTAAAAGGGGAGTATAGCTTATTCTAAGTATGTCACACACCCCGCTTCAGATAGTCATTACACTTGGGTTATACCGACCTGTAGAGGGCGATCTTGCAGAGATGTCATGAAAAAAAGGGAGCCCCTCCCGGTCCATAAATACCTGGTACCTCCCACTCATTCCCCAGTCTTTCATCTCTGCAGACGGCGAGCAAGTCAGAAGATGCATGTCTCCTCCTTGCAGGTAGCCGGGGTAACTCCCGGCCCGCTTATCAATCTATTTCTGCCTGGACCCCCCGTCTTAGTATTCACCTTGCCTCCCAGCCTAGGCTGCTGGTCCGGGCAAGGGTAGACAGCACCTAAGGGTGCTTAGGAGCTACGCTCCACCGTGAGACCCCCTACTAAGGGGTAGGCGGTATTGCCGGGTTGGTGATCCCGGTTTGGGATGCCCCGTCCCTTGCCCGTCCACCTTCCAGCATGGATTCCCCCTCTCCCGGATTTCCCTTGCTCCTTAGATGGGGGCCGTGTACGGGTCCCCTTTCTCCCTTAGTTTAATCTTTATTATGTGTGTGTGATTCACGGTGTGCATCTCTACTAGTACTCAGCCGGCGCTGGCTGTGCGCAGCGCCGGCCGTTGTAGCAGCTTCGGCGGGGGAGCTTCTTCCCCTCATGGTGCGGTTGGTAGGGGGGCGGGTTTGGGCGCGGCGTGTTGTCAGGGGAGGGGGCGGGGCCCGCCCTACGAACCGCGCCGGCCCGCCCTGCTTCTCGGGTTCTCAGGCAGGACGGATGTCATCTCCTCCGTGAGTGGCCCTTGGGGCCCCATTACTTCAGGCACTGTCTGTTACCCGTGCATTGTATAAAGCGCCTTGTAATTCATGAGCAGCCATGTCTTTTGACCCTGTATTCTGTCTTCCAGGTGTCTGGCTAGATTTGGAAGATGTCTAGTCTGGTCTGTCTAGATGGACCGTATGGTCTCCTTCTGCCGTCAACCTTCTATGTTTCTATATTGCTCTTTCTACGCTTACTCAGAAGGTTGCGTTTCTGGTTGCCATCACTTCTGTTCGGCGTGTATCGGAGTTGGCGGCTTTGTCCTTTAAGGCTCCTTACTTTGAGAGCCATCAGGACAAGGTTGTTTTCCGCTTAAAGCCAGATTTCCTTCCTAAGGTGGTTTCTGCTTTCCATCTTAATCAGGACATTGTTCTACCCTCATTGTGTCCTAAGCCCAGCAATGACAAGGAGAGGGTTTTGCATTCTCTGGATGTGGTTCGCTGTGTGAAGTACTATTTGGTGGCTACTTCTTCTTTTCGTAGGACTGACGCCCTTTTTGTGGTGCCCTCCGGGCCTAGGAAAGGTTTGGCACCCGCCAAGTCTTCCATTAGTAAATGGATTCGCCAGGCCATTGTTGGGGCCTATTCTGCCAAGGGGAAGGTTCCCCCTTTTCGTGTTACTGCTCATTCTACTCGTGCTGTTGGGGCGTCCTGGGCTTTCCAGCATCAGGCCTCTATTGAGCAAGTTTGTAAGGCTGCTACCTGGTCTTCAGTTCACACGTTTTCCAAGTTTTACAAGGTTGATGTGCGGGCCTCAGCGGATGCTGTTTTTGGCCGCAAAGTTCTGCAAGCTGCAGTGGTTTAAGTTGTGCATTGTTGCCTTGTTTTGGATCCCCACCCTTTATGGACACTGCTATTGGATGTCCCAAGTGTTATGACTATCTGAAGCGGGGTATGTGACATACTTAGAATAATACCGTTTTGTGAATACTCACCTGCAAAATGGGTATTATAAGTATGTCACACACCCCGCTTCGCCCTGCCCTTTGGTATTCTGGATCCTTTCTATGGTGAACCTTTTTTTTACTGTTACTGGTTATTTTGGCTCTTCATGGTCCCTTTACTGCTGTCTTAATACTGGGGAATGAGTGGGAAGTACCAGGTATTTATGGACCGGGAGGGGCTCCCTTTTTTTCATGACATCTCTGCAAGATCGCCCTCTACAGGTCGGTATAACCCAAGTGTAATGACTATCTGAAGCGGGGTGTGTGACATACTTATAATACCCATTTTACAGGTGAGTATTCACATAATGGTGTTTTTTTAATGTTTTAAAGTGGACCAACACCCAGGATTTTGACTATCCTGGGTCTTGGTCCACTTCGGTGGGGCACCCCCGATCGGGGTGCCCCGCTGTGTGAAACCCCCCCGAACCCCAAGAAAAACTCACCTTTCCCCGCTCCCAGCACCGACGGACAAGCGATTTGACAGCCGCTTGTCCGTGGCTCCTCCGCCGCCGCCTCACGCGCGTCCCTCTAGACGCGCGTCCCTCTAGACGCGCGTCCCTCTAGACGCGCGTCCCTCTAGACGCGCGTCCCTCTAGACGCGCGTCCCTCTAGACGCGCGTCCCTCTAGACGCGCGTCCCTCTAGACGCGCGTCCCTCTAGACGCGCGTCCCTCTAGACGCGCGTCCCTCTAGACGCGCACATCCCGATCTCGGATGTCCCGCGGGGAGGGAGGTGATCGGCCCGGGAATCTTATAGATTCCCGGGCCGATCACCCGAGGGTGATGGTCCACTTTAACAGAGAACTGACGTTATGTGGTCTGTAAATGCGCTGCATCTGCCACAGAATTAATAAAACATGGAGAAATGTAGATTCTGTTACAAATGTAACAGATTCCCTCTCACAAAGGATTCCTCTAACAGCTGTGTGTAGAATGATCAACCAAATTCCCTTTGTTTCTAGTACATAATTGCTGCTGGCACAGCTCCCCTCTCATGACCACGTGTAAGCAGAGCTGTCAGGTATGTAGTAAGATGGCAGCACCTATGTAATTCTGGGAGCGCAGCTATTCCACAATCTCTGCATGGGGTTAAACCCTCTGTTTATGCCACTGATCATCACAGGGGCGGTTTGGGGGAGCAATTTACTAAACATGTTTTTGGGACTGGAGGTCCGCTTGAACTGTGGTAGATCCTTAGCGTAATTTCTTGACGTGAATCCTCTCTTGTATCAGCCGGCGTTCTCTTCATCGGCGTTGTCGCCTGGGTTTTCCGTAGCTCTGAAGGATGCTGGGCTTGTTGCTCAGTGTGCGCCGTGATGGTGGGAAGGCGGCTCCAGTAGCAGATGTGCGCCCCGAGCCTTCGACATGCTCCACCAGATGTTTCATTATATTTAAGTTCTTCGCTCTGCCATATATTTCACTCTTCCATATAAACAGATTTCAGTTTATCAGCGCGGATAGTTTTTTTTTTCCCCCCTCTTGCGTAAGGTATGAATGTGTCAGCATTGTGCTGGCCATTTTTTTTATATCCCAAAATAAATGATGCTCAGCTCCCAGACTGACTTGTTTTTGCCACAATGTGCGTTTTAATTAAACTCCCTTATTCTGATCAGATGCTCGCTAAAGTCTGCTGACTCCACTTTCTGCCTCCCTGGAGAAATTCTATTGATGACTCTTCTGAGAGTGATTTTATTTTTGGGCTGAAGCTTTTTCTTTAAACCAGAACAAAACCCTGGCTTGCTGTCCCTGGCGTACAAAAGGCTAAACATTTCCATATTATTGGTGTGAATTGGCAAGAATCTGGCGATATAACGTATCGCAATACACGTATGAAGATATAATATGTCCCGATATATCCTGATTCTGTCTCAAAGACGATATAATGTGATTTTTTTTTTTCTAAAAAAGACCTGTTCAAAAAGGTTAAAAACCCTTAAAAATTCCCCCCAAAAATGGGGTAAGGCCACCTTACCCAGGATAACCAGCCCATACCAGCTATGGGGGCTTGCAGAACAGAGAGCAGGGGCCAGCTTTAGTGGCCCCTGGCCCTGCAGGCTACAAGCTGGCATAGCCTATGGCCACGTGCTCTTCTGCCCCCCCCCCCCCCTCGACTTTGGGGAGGCAGGTAATAGGGGGCTCGGGGTTAATGGCAAGTCACCCACCCACTAGCCGCAGGTGACTTGCCAGACCCAGAGGCTTGTGAACTGGTATAGGGGTCACATAGATCCCTTACCCTTTCACAAAGGGTTAACAGTAAAAAAAAAAAAAAAAAAACACCACACAGAAAATGTCGTTATTAAAAACATTTTTTTCTTTACTCGCCTCCGATTGACAGCTTCTGTGTCCCTCGTCGATCCATTGATAATGCGGTGATCGCCTGCCAGAGAATGGGGGAGGCAGGGGATCATAGAAACTCCTTCACTGTCATCCTCTGCCCAGCAATCACTGGCATCTGAGAGCTGAGCCGCCGCGAGCCGGGGTCAGAATCCATTTCTGGATTCCCCACTGTGAAACCCCACAGATCGCCCATAATAGAGCGTCCACTTTTGTGGGCTTCTACATTTAGTCTGCTGAAGTAGGTTCCCATAAGGGGGTAGAGGGTTGGGACACATGTCTTGCTTCAGGGTTTTGGTCCACTTTAATGTAGCTCTATCACCAGGAGGGGGTAAGTGGCTGCTCTGACATTGACATGATTATTTTTAAAGAGTCATCCTCTTCTGTAGCGTGGCACAAAGTACTAATTACAGGCAGTGAAAATGAGACTTTATGCGCAAGGGGGTGGGACCTCATGAAAATAAACATGGGGTCTTTTAATTTGATCTTGAGAGCCCTTTGCCAAATGATGGTCATGATACCAGGCTCTCAGTACACAAGATGCGCATGCACTGTTGGACTGGGGATAGGTAAGTGAATATAGGCTTTCTCAGGGGGTTTCACATTGCAGGGCATCCCAATTCTAGATGCCCCAGGGGGAACGGAACAAAACGGAGGATAGTCAAATTTCTGGGTTTTGTTTTGCTTTAAAGGACATCGACTTCCTTTTTTAAATTGTCCCCTAGAGGAATCCCGATTTGAGACGTGTAAGCAATTTCCTGTGTATCCTCTGTACCAAGCAGCACTGGCACACAACCTGCTGAAGAGGTTAATGTTTTTCACTGGAAGACCCGTGGCACTTTGTGTTTATGGCCTTGATTTATCAAGAGTTGAAAAAAAATTGCTCATGGTAGTAAAAAAAAATATTTTCATGAGTATGCCTGAGTAAAGCCTGAGAATGTCACTGTTGATGAATCACTAGTTAGGAAGACGACGAAAGTCAATGGCACTTTTTTACTCCTGAGAAAAGTAGCAAACTTTTTGCTCCTTTTTTATGCTTTAGTGCCATTGACTTTCATTGTCTTCCTATCTGGCGATTTATCAACAGTGAAATTCTCAGGCTTTTTTCTCATGAAATGAATTTTTTTTACTACCATAAGAATTTTTTTCAACTCTTGATGAATCAATACCTTAGTGTTAGCATTTATACAATTTTTGGTCTAATAAATTCAGTCCTTATTCTTCCTCTTGGTTTGCGAGCGGAGCCCTTCCTGCATTCGGCATACTCGGCTATGCTCCAAGTCTCCATCTGTACTCTTCTCCTCTCCATCCTCGGTGTGCAAGGTGTGAATAATTGCTCCAACTGAGATTTTCCTGGAAAGAGCGCGGCTCGGAGACATTTATTGATTTACAGCTCTGGAACTATGAACTGTGTTCTCCACCAATCAGTCTGGTTGGGGGGTCTTTACCGCCATGATGAGACTGTAACAGATGCACTGAGCACCGAGGCCATTTCCACATTCGCTGAATCTTCTGCTCCAGGCGCCGGAATGAAAGCAGATTACTGATGGCAAACGTCTTACGCCTCCACATAGTCTGAATCTCCCATCCTGGCTAAATGCAAACCCTAGGATGGTGGGCTGCTAAACACCCCCCTGCTATCAGGTAACTGACACTGTAGCTTTCTGAACCAAAATAGGGAGGTGGTTAAACTGGGGGAACAAAACAAGAAAAATGGAGGGAATAAATATATTCAGGGTCAATAAAAAGATCTTTCCTACAATCTATTTATTACCCGGAGGGTAACCATAACCTAAGGGCATCCACTAAGGTTAGAGGAAAGGTGCTTTCTCCACCAACATAGGAGGGTATTCTTCTCTGTAAGAGCAGTGCGAATATGGAACTCGCTGCCAGAGGAGGTAGTTATGAAGGATACAGTAAAAACAGTTCAATCGCACAGAATCTCCCTGCTATCCCACAACATCTGAATGGATTTGAGCCCTCTCAAATATATTGAATCACTAATTGCGAGAGATGGGGTTTAGGGGGGCAATTTACTAAACCTTTTCACTGGAGGTCTGCTTTAAGCCAGCTTGTCCTCTTACTACCTGAAGTCACCGGATCAAGCCTCCTCACTGAAAGTGATGGTGGAGAGCACACTGAAAAATGACGTTCTTATCTGGAGCATGGATCTATGTCGCTGTCCTACGTGTTAGTCTACTTTCACACTGGTACAAGGCAACTCGTTAGCCATTCTCTAATGTAATCACCTGTTTACTAGCGTTTTATTAGCGATCAATATTGCAATTTGCTGCAGTTGCACCGCTTGCAGGGCTTTTGTGAGGCGAGTGGAATCACCCCACAGATATGTGAAAGTGCCCATAGTTCTGGGCAGCGTATCGCTGGCAATTGCGGGCCGATTGGGAGCAATTTGCAATTGCCCCAGTGTGAAAGCAGCCTTATGGCCTGTTTAGACAGAGCGATTATGGAGAGCGAAACGGCTAAAGCAACCGCAATTTAGTGATAATCGCTTAGTGGAAACGGACGGTGCGATGAACCAGAATTGGTAAACGGTCGGCCGTATCGTTTTGCACGACCAAAACATTCTTGTTCGTCTCTTGATGGTTGCAATGTGGAAATAGACGGCCCCCTAAAGTGTTTTGCTATGAGAATGAGTGATTGCTTAAGCGACGGATTAACCAACAAATCTGCAAGATGAGTGAACAGTGTAGCCAGGCAGTGGGAAAAGCAAGCAGGATGCTCGGCTGCATAGCTAGAGGCATCACCAGTGGGAAGAGGGAGGTTGTGATGCCGCTGTATAGAGCCCTGGTGAGGCCACAGCTAGAATACTGTGTGCAGTTCTGGAGACCTTACCTGCAAAAAGACATTATTTAAATAGAACGGGGCCAAAGGCTGGCAGCAAAATGGTAGAAGGACTTAAACTTATCAGGAGAGACTTAAAGAACTTAATCTGTACAGTCTGGAGGAAAGAAGGAATCAAGGGGACATGATGGAGGCCTTTATATATGTGAAAGGATTGAATAAGATTCAGGAGGGAAGTGTTTTTAAGAAGAAACTTAATGATAGAACAAGGGGGCCCAACCTGAAGCTAGTCGGAGGGAAGATCAATCAATGTTAGAAAATATTATTTTACAGAAATAGTAGATGCTTGGAACAAACTTCCAGCAGAGGTAGTTGAAAAATCAACTGAATTTAAAAATGCCTGCATCTATCCTAAGAATAAGAGAACATACAGTATACACATAAGGGCAGACTAGATAGAACATATGATCTCCTTCTGCCCGTCACCCTTCTATGTTTCTATCTTTGGCGTCTGAACTAGTTGCAGAAGATTTGTATGGTCTATCGCTTGCTGATTTTTCTGATGGTGTAATACCCATCATTACACTTCCATCCCATCTAACCCCCACAGGTGTTCTACAGATCTGAAGGCGACTATTAGCTTTTCCCATCAGCCTCTGCGTTCAAGGATTTTTTTACTTTTCCCCCTTCGCCTACATGCGATTTTACATTTGTATTGCTGGTTATTATCACATGAACGAATAAATATAAGCTTGATGGAGCTTTGCTGTAATAACTAGTATCTCTATCGATAGATAGATATATATATAGATATATATATAGATATATATATAGATATAGATATAGATATAGATATAGATATAGATATATAGATATAGATATATAGATATAGATATATAGATATAGATATATAGATATAGATATATAGATATAGATATATAGATATAGATATATAGATATAGATATATAGATATAGATATATAGATATAGATATAGATATAGATATAGATATAGATATATATATATATAGATATATATTTATTATTATTATTATTATTATTATTATTATTATTATTATTATTATTGTTTGTTTATATAGCGCCATCATCTTCCGTAGCGCTTTACAAAGTAGATATATATATTATATATATTATATATTATATCTATTATATATATATCTATTTATTTATTTATTTATTTATTATATTATTAGAGAGGTGTGTATATATAAGGGGTGTGAATTGGCAAGAGATACAATATCACGATACGCATATGACACAATATATCACGATTCTGTCTCCAACGACGTATTGGAATTTTTACAAAATGTATATAGCTTTGGAAAACCTAATCTACACATCAATACAACATTCATACATAACAACGCAGGACAACTCTCGCGGGATCTTGTTGTTTCTCTGCTGCAGGTGGGAAAGAGCTGCTGAATAACAGGCTCTTGTGAGGTGCACTGCTAACTAGTGGTCGGGAGTAAATATTACTTATAATATATTATATTATAGTTTATAAAAGATCGATTCAAACATTTTGAATCGATATTAGTATTGTCTAATGAAATATGGCGATATTTCACAGAATCAATTTTTGATTCCGACACCCCTAGTGTGTGTGTATATTTTGTGTCTACATAGCAGTAGCATAGCAGTAAACTAGGCTGTTGCCAGGGTCAGATACTATTTTTTTTCTTCTTTGTACAAACTTCAGTGCTTACCCAGCTGCAGGTCAGACCGTTTGAGGTCATCGTTATCTCCCAGAGATTGGTCAGGTTCCATCCATATTTGTTTGATTCCAAGTTCTCTCTCTGCATCAGAGTTGTGTGTAGAATCCTGATTTTCCGGGTTTGCGGTGAATCTGCTCAGATGTATCTTGATGCCTGAAGCAGATGTGCCTCTTATTAAAAATGGATTAACCTTACTGCTGATAACTTTGCGTGGGATTGTTTCAGTCTCCTAAGTGTCTGTAAGCATTTCCTCCAGCAAAGGAAGAGGAAAATAGCAGAACAATTTATTTGGTGGAAGTGTTGTTCTGCTAATAAGAGATGAAGATACAGTCATCGCTTATGTGCGCTGTTAGGCCGGCTTCTAAACTCGCATTTGTTTGCACCCAAAGTTCCTAACAGAGCAGCACACTTTTTATCTGCCGTGTAGCAGCAGCTCTGCACAGCAATGCTGCCACCAGCCAGGTGACGGGGTTTAGCACAGAAACATGTTGCTGTGCTGGATGATGGTAGACAAAGGATGTAAGCAGGCTGCTGGGAGAAATTGGAATGTAGTGGTGGAAACTCACAAACTGGCAATCTGTGGTAGAGTGGTGGCCGCCCAGAGGCTCACTCGCTGTCTGCGATATTAATCTACAGAGTTAAAGTGGATTTTGACTATCCTGGGTCTTGGTCCTTTCCCCCAGGGCACCCAGATCGCGGTGCCCTGCTCCCCAGATCGCCTCTTCCCAGTCCTACGGCACATGTGCGGCTGCTCGTCCAATCGGCACGCTTGGAGCCGCTGACGCCACGTCGTCTAAGGCCAGCAGATCTGAGCGTGCTGACGGACGAATCCCCAGCTTCCCTCTAACAGGGAGCGTGCCCGTGCCGGGCATTCACAAATGCTAGAGGGATAGCAGAGATGCGGCACGCCCATACGCCATTGCATTGGGAAACAAGGTAAGTGTATGGGGTTGCCTGGGGGGTTTCACACAGCGGGTGCATCACGATCTTGGATGCCCCCGGGTGGAGGGAATCTATCGGACCGGGAATCGTATAAATTCCTGGGCCGATCGCCGAGGGTTTTGGTCCACTTTAAAGTGGACCAACACCCAGGATTTTGACTATCCTGGGTTTTGGTCCACTTCGGCGGGGCACCCCGATCGGGGGTGCCCCGCTGTGTGAAACCCCCCAGAAACCCCAAAAAACTCACCTCTCAACGCTCCCACGTGAGCGCCGCAGCCAATCCCCGCCAACGTCCAGGCGGGGATCAGGAACGTCCAGGCCGCTTCCGCCGCCGCCGCCTCCCGCGCGTCACTCTCGGCGCGCGCGCGCCCCCGCCGGCCATTCACAGAGGGCCGGCGCGGGCGCGCGCACGTCTGGAGGGGTGCGCGGGAGGCGGCGGCGGCGGAAGCAGCGGCGGATCAGGTAAGGTGTTTTTGGGGTTTCTGGGGGGTTTCACCCCGCGGGACATCCCGATCTCGGATGTCCCGCGGGGTGGGGGGTGATCGGCCCGGGAATCTTATAGATTTCCGGGCCGATCACCCCTGGGTGTTGGTCCACTTTAAAGCTCACCAGCACCCACTTTAGGCTAAAGGAGTGTCCCAGCACATCATAATTGCTTATTCTGCCCTCCCTCCTGCACAGCCCAGCCCCCCCCCCCACACACACACACGTGCATGGCTACCAGAGCCCAAGATATTTTTACCTGCTCCTCGGTCTACCTATGAAATGCAGTCTGTGGTTGGTTGCTTGATTACATATGTACGGCCAGCATACAGATGTGCATGGCCTGATGTAAATATCAGCCCCTATCCATATCCACGTAATCTCTACAGCGCCTGCATGACTTAGTCAAATCTGGCTTTGCTTGGTGAAAAGTGAGAGGGGGGGTATTTTATGGATGGGCTTGTTCAGGTTAGATATGAGAGCCAGTACAGGGCATCCCAATCCGTATCGGAGATCCTATCAGAAGGTACTCGGCAAGGCTGCAGATTGATCTTTACCCTAATGTGATCTGCTCAGTCAGCACTCACCATAGGTTAATTACTACTCTCTCCATCTGTGACGGGCGTTACACAGGAGGTTTTACCTGTTTCAGTATCTATAAAATAGCACTGTGGTGTATTGATATTGTTGACCTGACAAGGGGGCAAATGGGGCCAGCAGCAATTGAATATTTACCTAATTTTTCAAGCTTACGATTACGAGGGATTCGGACTATGCCGCCTAATTGTTCTGTAGTTTATTGGACTTACCCAAACTTGATTTACTCCATAAATCCAAAACTGCTGGGGGATAGCTTGAAGGTCCTCCTTAAAGTGGACCAACACCCAGGGGGGATCGGCTTGGGAATCTATAAGATTCCCGGGCCGATCAGATCCCTGCCCGTGGGGCATCCGAAATCGGGATGTCCCGCGGGGTGAAAGCCCCCAGGAAGCCCACAAATCCTACCTTCTCCCCGTTCCTGCGTGGGCCGCCGCCTCCCGCGCGTCCCTGTAGCAGGGCGCGCACCCACGCCGGCCGTTTTTGAATGGCCCCCGGGCGGGCGCGCTCCCTGTAATAGTGACGCGCAGGAGGCGGCGGCGGGCGCGCTCACTTGTCCGTCGACGGACCTCGTTTGTCCGGCGGTGATTCGCTGGAGCGTGGGAGCGGGGGGTCAGGTGTGTTTTCGGGGCTTTCTGGGGTGCCCCACTGAAGTGGACCAAAACGCAGGATAGTCAAAATCCTGGGTGGTGGTCCACTTTAAATAGTTTCCTATCTGGATGCACCACTGTAGGTCCTGGTAAGGGATTGCGCTCCAATTCCAGATCAGAGTCTAGAACTCCTGAGCTACCTGTTTACATTCACAGCAGTGCTTCTAAGTTATTTGGGCAGTAGTAGACCTTTTAACTTCGGACAATTAAGCCACTGAATTTAATGTCCGTAATTGAACGGCTATTGACTCCATCGGCGGGCGGCCGTATCTTTGCTCTCCGCATGAGTTGAGAGCTAGGCACATAGTTGGAGGAAATGATGTTTCACTTAAGTGAATGGACATCTTGATGATACTGATGTGAGATAGTTTGCTCGGCGCCTCTGGCCACTACAAATCTAAAACGTGTGCAGAGATTAGGGGATAAACAAAAGCAGATGCCCATACGATTGCGGCTCTGACTCCTTCCAGACAAACGCTTCCCTGTCTTGCCTTTAAAAGTGAGGCTCACCCAACAATATCGCTATACATCTATATTTCAATCAGACCCGGCAGGGACCTAAGCCCCCCCCCCCCTTTTTCAGTTTCACTTGCTCTGGCTCCCTGCCCTGCTGCTGCTGCGATCTGCTGATATAACACAAAGCGCCTCATTCACAGCTTAGATTAGCTTTTGATTGCCTCGTAAAGAGCCAGCTATTTACGCATTATGTGTCTTTATGAAATAAAATTCACTAGAACCCCCGATTAGGATTTAACGCCCTTTTCCATTATTGCCTGGTCTGCAGATTCCACACTCTTCATCCCCTTCCCTGTCTTCTAGATAGCGACCCACATCCTTCTCTGTGACCCTGATGGAGAAAAATCTGTAACGTTTCCCATTCATCCAGGCCATGGTATGGATATAGTGATCAAGGCAACTTGACCTGCTGCATTTTTTTAGCCGTTGCTTTAGACTAGTGATCCCCCAACCTTTTTTTATGAGCGCCACATTCAGCCCATGATGATCAGGAGCCACATATTCAACATGATTGTAGAAGGTTAGTAGATTGTAGAAGCCATATAAATATTATACATAGGAGACAGGGCAATGTACATTTTGATCAGAATGATCACATTACACTGTTGGCTGTCTAAATTGGAATGCTAGGCTGCTTAGAAAGTGTCAGAGATGCACCGCCTCTGCCCTCATCTGCATGTACATAAAAGCATACACAATGCTTTAAAGCTAAAGGTTGCTTGCAATAAACTGTTGCAGTTTTCTTTGCTTACATTTTACTCCCTCAGCAGGGAGGTGGCAGGCTTTTCAGAATGACTTATACCAAGGTTTTAACATCCCATCCCAATATATGGCTCCTTGAGCTTTGTGTGTGTCAGATGCCCGGTGATCGCTGGGCAGAGGAGAGAGGCAGGCAATCCTCTGATCCCCTGCCTCCCTCCCTCCCTCTGGCTGGCGATCATGGCATCTGTCATTGTATCGGTGAGGGACACAGGAGCTGACGATTGAAGGGGAGTTAGGACATTTTCTGTTTTTTTTCTTTACTGTTAATTCTTTGTGAACTGGTTAGGGATCTATGAGACCCCCTATACCAGTTCACAAGGCTCTAGGTCTGGCAAGTCACCTGTGGCTAGCGAGTGACTTGCCATTAACCCCGAGCCCCCCCATTACCTGCCTCCCCAAAGGCAGGGGGGGGGAGGAGGCAGGAGAGCCCGTGGCCATAGGCTATGCTTGTAGCCTTGCAGGGGCCACTAAAGCTGGCCCCTGCTCCCTGTTCTACAAGCCCCCATAGCTGATCCCGGGCTGGTTATGCTGGGTAAGGGGGACCTCACGTCATTTTTTGGGGAACAGGGTTTCCGGCCCAGCAGTGCGTGAGCAGCGGCTACATCTCCGCTATCCCTTTTAGCAGGGCCTGTGCCAGGCGTTTGTGAATGTCCACCAGCACATCTGGATCTGCTCGCATTAGACGAGCTCCTGGAAGAAGGGGCTTGATCTGATCTAAGCGTGCACATGCGGCGTCGGACCGAGAAAGGGTGAGTTTGTTCACCCGGACCTGGGGGGTTTCACAAATCTGGGTGCCCCAAGGACAAGGACCCAGGATAGTCAAATTTCTGGGTTTTGGTCCACTTTAACTGAGGAGATTCTGCCACAGCCTGCTCTATATTGGCCGGGAGGAGCTAGTTCTGTTTTCTATCTTGCAGTCCCTGCCTACGTCTGAATTTAACTGAGATTAGCTGCTACCGGTGGTGCCCCGAAAGAGGACGAGAAAAGGAAATTTACACAAATTTCCCATTTTCACTTGGGCACCAAAGCTTCTGTGACCTTATTACTAAACATTAGTGTGAATTTGTTTTTGGTTGTATATGGTGTTATAATGTCCTTTATTTTCTCCTTTCAGTTCAATACCAGATGGAGATGATGAGAAGCCTGCGCCACGTCAACATTGACCACCTCCACGTTGGCTGGTACCAGTCCACCTACTACGGAACTTTCGTCAGCCGCGCCCTGCTGGATTCCCAGTTCAGTTACCAGCACGCCATCGAGGAGTCTGTGGTGCTCATTTATGGTAAGGGACCATATTTGGCTCTCGGCTTACAAAGAGGAACTCCAGGCTTTTTGACACCCTGCCCTCCCCCTCTCCATTTTGCCATTAGAATAATAAAACGCCTCACCTGATAACCGCATGATCTTGGCGGGGGGGGGGGGGGGGGGTGGGACCTGTACAGTCACACTGCTAATTTGGCGACTGACCTGCACACTGGCCACACTGTGAATTCTCTCTACGGTGACTGGGGGAATGTTGCTGGACTGGATCCCGGGGGTGAGGTGAGGCATTTATTTTCACTATATCCAGTCCAGGTCGTCCCAGAAGTGATGACATGTGGGTAGTCTGCCACCAGGTGGCGCAGTTACTGCAAGATCCAAAGCTGTAACTCCTCTCGGCCTCCTATAAAATTAAGTGTTAGTAGATTCCCCAGAGTTCATCTTGCAGTGCTGCTGCTAGGATCGTCTTGGATACTCTCAATGGATACTGCAGCTGAGCGGGGCATTCTAGGCCTGTCGGCCGCTGCACCTCTATTGCCACTGTTCCCATGGACCCTTTCTGCCTCCCAGCCTCGGCTGACTGGACGGTGAAGGTAGGGAGAATACCGGGGTCAGGTGTTGACAGAGCTAGGCTCTGGGCCGCAGACCCTCCCTAAAGGGTAGCCGGCCATAGGCGACGGTGAGCCTATTGGCGGGGAGGAACCACCTTATACCCATGGTTTATGCCCACGTCTGTGGCCACAAGCTTTATTATATCCTGTGTTTCGTGCATGATTCACCTTCTCTTTGACCTTTTTTGTTACTAACATACTTGCCTCCCTCGGCTCCTTCTCTCCCCTCCATCTTGACGCACTGTGGGGGGGGGGGGGGGGGGGGGGGAGGGGAGCGGCGCTTGTTTTTTTGAGGCCTCAGTTGTGTGTCCGCGGGGCGCGCTGCGCTCCGCGTGGGGGGTGCCCTTCCTCCCTGCTCGCCCTCAGCGCCATTTTAATTGTGGAGGGCGCTCCTTTTCGCGCCTGCAGCGGGGGGGGGGGGGGGGGGTCAAGGTTCTCATGAGGCTGGCTCCCAGCGCCATTTTTCTGCCTGCTGCTCCTGCTGTCCCCTGCGCCCGCTGGTTGGTTCCGTGAGTCCCTCTCCTTATTTCTATGATCTTCTTGATGCATGTGCTGTGGGATTGCTCATGGCTCCTTCTGCTTGTGTCTTCTAGGTGGGCCCCCTTTGCCAGTTGAGGGTTGTGGTTCCTCCCGGTCTCCTACCACCTCCCACTCCCCCCTCTCTCTCCATGCCCTCTCCCTTTAAGAGGGATCACAAAAAGAGGGACTAAATTGGGGATCTCTTAGGTTTGGGCCGTTAGCGCCTTGTAACCTATATAATTTTCACTATAATCACCATAATGGAGGCTTCTGGGGATAGGGAGCTAGGGGCCCCATCTGGGCGGGTGAAGCTTTGCCCCATGTGCGGTACAAGCCCCCTGGGCGGACTCAGCACTGTTTGTGTCACTTGCGTCAGGAACGTACTTTTGGAGCATGTCCCTAGCCCTCTTTTGCCTGCGGCCTTGGCAACACTCCCACTACTGCATTCAGCCCTCAGCGAGGGGGAAGTCAACAGGGGGGTCCCAAGCCGATTTGGCATACCGGGTGGCCAGCCTGGAGAAAGTTATCTCGCACGGCTACTGGGAAGGCCACGAGTAAGAAGCGGCACATCGAGCCGGGCCATGGTTGTTCAGACCATGATTCTGGCGCGGAAGAAGTCTTCTTACATGATTTACTACAGAGTTTGGCATGCCTACATTGCTTGGTGTGAATCCAAAAGTTTCCCTTGTCGCACATTCTCTATTTCTAGGATTTTGGAGTTTTTACAACACGGCTTAGACTTGGGCCTACAGCTGGGCACCCTCAAGGTCCAGGTTTCGGCCTTGGCCATCTTTTTCCAAAGATCCTTTGCCAATCATAGACTGATCTGGACTTTTTTCCAAAGAGTTACCCATGTACGTCCACCGCGTAAGCCTGTATTACCGGTGTGGGACTTGAATTTGGTGCTTTCTGCCCTCCAGGGGCCTCCCTTTGAGCCCTTGTGTGATGCTTCCTTGTCTATTTTGACCCTAAAGGTGGTCTTTTTGGTAGCTATCACCTCGGTGCATCGCGTCTCGGAGCTGGCCGCGCTGTGTATGAAGCCTCCTTACTTTCAGCGGCATAAGGATAAGGTGGTGTTTCGCTTTAAGCCTAATTTTTTACCTAAGGTCGTTTCTCCCTTTCACCTTAATGAGGAAGTTGTCTTGCCTTCCCTTTGTCCTGCACCGACTAATTCTAAGGAAAGGACCCTCCATGCCTTGGATGTGGTCAGAGCCATTAAGTACTACCTGGTTGTTCTCACTGAGGGTTCCAGGAAGGGTTTTCCTCCAGCCAAGTCCACTCTCAGTAAGTGGATCAGACAGGCGGTGGTGCAAGCATATTCTGCCAGGGTGAAGGAACCATCTTTTCTTGTTACAGCTCATTCTACTAGAGCTATTTGTGCTTCCTGGGCTTTTCAGCACCAGGCCTCTGTTGAACAAGTTTGTAAGGCCGCTACTTGGTCTTCCGTTCATACCTTTACAAAGTTTTACAAGGTTGACGTTAGGGCCTCAGTGGATGCCGTTTTTGGCCAAAAGACGCTTCAGGCGGTAGTGAAATGAACTACATGCTGTTCCGCACTGAGGATCCCGCCCTAATGGACACTGCTTTTGGATGTCCCACATGTCATCACTTCTGGGACGAACTGGACTGGATATAGTGAAAAATACAATTCTGTGAAACTTGCATGTAGAATTGTTTTTGAATATATCCAGTCCAGGTCGTCCCACCCTGCCCCTCATTTTCTCTTGTTGCCTGTTATGGTGATTACCATTTTTATTGGTCCGTTGTCCTTAGTTTGTTGGAGAGAGTACATGCTGAAGCTATGTATGTAACATGGTTTCTTGGCCTCCCGACCTGTCTCCTTTATTACTGCTTTTTGACCACTGAGGATTCTACTGAGACACTTCATTTTTATAGGAGGCCGGGAGGGGTTACAGCTTTGGATCTTGCAGTAACTGCGCCACCTGGTGGCGGACTACCCACATCTCATCACTTCTGGGACGACCTGGACTGGATATGTTCAAAAACAATTCTACAGGTGAGTTTCACAAAATTGTATTTTTTTTTGTAACCGCCCCCCCTTTCCTGTTTACATAGAGACTTAAAGTGGAACAAAACCCATTGTAAACAATTATTATAAAAACATCAATGAAACCCACTGTAAACAATTATTATAAAAACATCAATAAACCAAATCAATAATTAATATAACAATAACTGCTCACTGTAGGTTCTAGGTTGTGGGTGACTAAAAGAATCACACCAATGATTGTGTATAAAAAGATTATATTGTGCACAAACTTGGGATACAGGACAAATACTGTCATGTAAAAATACTGCAAAATCCGGGGTGTGAATTGGCAAGAAACGATACCATATATCCCGATTCTGTCATAAAGACTATATATATTGCGATGAAGATAGCTTCGGAAAACCTAATCTACACATCAATACAACATTCACGCATATATAACCACGCAGGACGACTCTCGCTGAATCTCTTTTCTCTGCTGCAAGTGGGACAGAGCTGCTGAATAACAGTGTGTGCTGTCAACTAAATGTTACTTATAGTTTATAAAAGATCGTTTTGAACATATTTTGAATCAATACCAGTATTGTTTAATGAAATACCGCGATATTTAACAGAATCAATTTTTTTTGACATCCCTATACAAAATATATAAAAAATCAGGGCTTAAAGTGGACCAAAACCCAGGCCATTTACAAATTTACTCCCTGCTAGAGGGATAGCGGGATGCGGACGTGGCTCTTAGACGCATCGGGAAACAAGGTAAGTGAATGGGGCGACCTGGGGGGTTTCACACAGCGGGGCATCATGGTTTTGGATGCCCTGGGGAGGGGGGGAATCAATCGGCCCAGTAATCTTATAGATTCCCGGGCCAAACGAGCTGGGTTTTGGTCCACTTACATTAACCCCTAGAACAGTATTGGTATCACAGGGACTAAACAATTACATAAAACAATTTCTAAAATGTATAATTACTATTTACAATTGGCAACTAGGCCTAAAATGATTTGCTCACAAAGTTACCAATGCAGGGCTCGTGCACACGCGTCCTTCCTCCTTGGTCCTCTCCCAACTGCACAAAAACTACTCAAAATCTTTCCAGGACACCTCACTTCCTGTTGGGAAGGACTGGCCCCTCCCTTTAGCCAGCCCATCTAATCACAAAAGCTTTCCATGTCCAGGTATTGACCTCATTTACATTACATAATTACGAATCCTTTATACACCCAAATCTATTGTGTCCACCCCACCGCAGCCAAGATGTCTGGGTCCCCGTCCATCAAATTAGTATCTAAGAGGCTCAATTACCATCCTAGCTAGGAAAGCAATCGGGGACCTAGATTAGATATTTTAAACTTGTATCTGTAATATTTTATTGGATTCTCTATTTCTTACATCACGAGTGGCTGGCCTGTAATGTAAAATATTCCTGAATCAGGGAAGCCCTTCTGTGTAAAGCTGGTAATAACTAATAACTCGCCTTTCCCCGGTCCAGCTGCACTTGTGTGGGCTCTAGTCCAATCAAAGCCATTTGCACTTCGGCAAACTCAATTGGGAGCGTGTTTCATAGAAACATAGAAGGATGACGGCAGAAGGAGACCATACGCTCCATCTAGTTGCCCTTATGTGTATACTGTATGTTCTCTTTATCTTGGGGTAGATGTGTGCTGATCCCAGGCATTTTTAAATTCAGTGACTGTTCAACTACCTCAGCTGGAAGTTTGTTCCAAGCATCTACTACTCTTTCTGTAAAATAATATTTTTTAACATTGCTCCTGATCTCCCCCCCCCCCTCCCGACTAGCTTCAGGTTGGGCCCCTTGTTCTATCATTAAGTTTCTTCTTAAAGACGCTTCCCTCCTGAACCTTATTGAATCCTTTCACATATTTAAAGGTCTCCATCATGTCCCCTCTCTCCCTTCTTTCCTCCTGACTGTAGAAATTAAGTTCTTTAAGTCCTTCCACCATTTGTGTTGCCAGCCTTTGGACCCGTTCTGTTTGAATGTATTTTTGCAGGTAAGGTCTCCAGAACTGCACACAGTATTCTAGCTGTGGCCTCACCAGGGCTCTATACAACGGCATCACAACCTCCCTCTTCCTACTGGTGATGCCCCGAGCTATGCAGCCGAGCATCCTGCTTGCTTTTCCCACTGCCTGGCTATATTGTCCACTCATCTTACAGCTATACAGTTTCGCCGCACCCCTGACGCCACCGGGATGTGGCAGCGCACGCTCCCCACTGAAGGCAATCAGATCCCTTTGCAGAAGGATGTAATTCCCGGTAAAGGGCTCTTTTCTACCAGAGCTCACGCTGTTGGACCGAGGGGATGTGAGTTTTACTGGGCAAACTGGGGGGTTTCACACAGCTGGGTATCCCAAATCGGAACAGAACCAAGGAATGTCAAATCTTTGTTTTGATTTATCTTTTGCAGTGGCCGTTGCTCTATTGGCAAATGTGGCTAATGCTCTTGATTTGGTGTGGGTTGGGGGGGTAGCCTGGCAAGTCCCTTTTTAAGTAAATGCCAACTGTACGTCTGCAGCGGTGCGAGCGGCAGCCCCGTCTAGACAGCGTTTCCTCCTCTCTGTTTATTTTTCTTGCTATCAGAGACCTGATGTGTACGCTGTGGAATGCTGGAGAGAGAGTGGCCGCTTCATTTTTATTCATCCGTCTTCTCTCCTCCTGGGTGAAGGCTGGAGGAACTACACCAGATGTCTAACAAACCTAGATTACTAGAATGTCTGGCTCTGCGATACGTGACTGACCAATCATAATGCTATTTGCCAAGTCCCCCCCCCCCCCCCACCTTCCTCCAATCTCACTTTTTCTCCCGTAATACCTCTGACAGGGCCGCACAAACACTGCTCTGTTTCTCCGAACAAACATTTTTTTTTTCTTTTCTGCTGGTTTAATGGTGTTTCCTCAAGCTCTCCAGACCAGATGTTCTGCTCTGTATCAGGACCATAGGCAATTTAACAGCTTTATGCTCCCCCCTTCCCTTCCTTATAGCCGTATCTGGCTCCTTGACCTATAGCTTCCAGCTGAGCAGCCAATGTTGCATCCCGCGTATCTGTCAGAAAAAATACTAATGAACCCGATCAATCTTGCTTGCGGCCCGCAAATTACTCCAGCATGTTAACAATTGGATTACAGTAAAGAACAAGTTGTTAAAGTCGACTTAGATTGGCTGGAAATATGACATCATGGCCCTGATGAATTTTCCACTTGTTTCCCCCCCGTGTCTTCTGTCTCGTTTTTGTCACCTTTCTACTTGAGCGGCCGTTGCGCCCAGCGATATTCTGCGAGTAGACGGGCAGAGCTGACAACGCCAGGCGGGGAAATTTGGAAAATCTATTATGCGCTTCTGTGGTGTTGGCAGCGATGAGGGAATGTAACGCGTGAAGCCATCGGCTGAGGCTATTGGTTACTCTTATAAATCTGTGGAATTTATCCCCTCAAAGTGGTCCAAAAGCTGTTAAAAGATGTCCCTCTATGGCATACCCACAATGCACATATGCTCAATTTGTGGCCCTCGGAGCCATCTGATGTGGCCTCTGACCTGCTAGGGCAGGGGTGGGCAATTATTTTTTCCATGGGACCACATGAGAATCTAAAAATATTGTGGAGGGCTGGGCCAAAAGGCTGAACTCAATTCTGCATAATATTAATTGTATTGTATTAATTGTATTTCCCGCCCCTCCACCAAGACAAGATGGCATCGGAGCCTACCTCATTCTGCTCCCCTGGTTGGGCTCTTCTTCACTGTTGGGCGCCCACTTGCCCCTATTCGCAGTGAGTCGGCGCCCCCCACACTGTACACAGGCAATCACTTAAGCAGCAGACGATCGACCGCCTTTAAACATCCAAGATGGCGGCTCATGGAGCCTGCAGACAGAAAGTGTCTTCTGACTGTGTGCATTCTGGGATTGCTCGCCTTTCCCTGACCCCAGCTCTGCTCTGTCTGTGCAAAGCACAGCAATAACCCGCCCCCCTGTATTTTATCCAGCTCTCCACTCCTCAGTATGTGATGCTTCTAAGTCAAGATGGCGGCACCCGTATCCTAGGGTCCTAAACAGAGTTGCAGCCCGGTGAGAAAGAATAAGTAACTAAAAAATGTAAATATATTGATTTTAGATGCTGGGGAATAGTTTTTTTTAAAGGTTTGGGCTTTTCATTAAATCATGCTGAAGGTCCGGTTTAAATAGGGCTACTAGAAAGGTGGGCGATTGGCCAGAGTGTGGTAAAGGAGGGACCTATTCTTTGGCCCGTGAGTATATTCTTAGTATACAGTACGTCCTGCTCCAGATATAGTACTTAAACTTGGGTTATCCTCCGCCAGATGGCGCTGCTCTGCAGTGCCGACTGCGAAGACATGAAGTATCACTCTCTCGCAGGTGAGCGGGGCTATCAAAGCCTGCGGCCCTGTTGGACTATTCCCACCCGTCCTCCCTGTGATGTGCCTCCCAGCCTGGGCTGCGCTGGTCGGGTGAAGGTAGGCAGCACCATGCGTGCTTATGGAGCCATGCTCCACCGCAGTCCCCCACCAAAGGGTAGGCGGTTTAGGCTGATGGTGAGCCTCTAGGGGATTCCCCTCCCGCACTATTGCCCCATGCCCTGTACAAAGGGTCGCCATCCTCCCTCGTTTCTCCCGTAGCTCGGGGGGAAAGAAAGGGGGGGTTGTTTGTGGTGGTCTCAGCGTATGGTGTTTACACGCTTATGGCCTTAGTATTGTCCTTTGACTGGTATTCCTGGTGTCAGAGCCGCGCTGTTTGCATTTTTATTGTGCATCTGTCACCGCCGCGCGCACCTCTTTCCTTTACTGGATGTGCTGCGCCGGGCGTCGTCGTCGCCTCAGACGCTGCAGCGTCTTCATTGGCAAATCATTTTTCTAAGTGTGTCATACACTTCGCTCCTCATGACAACGTTGGATCTATCTCAGAGCTTCGGGGGGGCGGGGACCTGGTTTGGCGAGCTCCGTGTCACTGCCCGCTCTGCCCGCCCTTCGAGGTTCGCTTGGCGCTATTTTAATGCTAGTCACACGCACGCGTGTTAGCGGTTTTCCTCCTCCCTTGGTCTGTAAGTGCCCTCGCGGGTGATTTTCATGATCCTTGATTACTGTGCATGGTTCTGACACCCTTTATTCCCATTATGTCTTTCAGACTGGTGAACACCATTGGCTTCTCCCGGCTCGGTGTAATTATAGCGGGCCTTGTAAATCTACTCCCACTTTCCTAGCGGGTCTTGGGGCATCCAGGGTTGCCTATTGCGTAAATCCCTGCTGGCATATTGTGTGTAAATAATCACCATATGGAGGCATCTCAGAATTATGTGATCGGGGTCCCTCTGGGACAAGACCGGCTGTGTAGAGCGTGAGGACAACCCCACGCTGATGCGGACAGGGCACAGGTCTGCGGACCCTGTGCCGAGCAAGCACTGGCTCTGCATTCAGGTCTGCCAGTGGCTGCACCTTGCTTCAATTCACCTATCACCCCAGGCTTAAATCTCACTCCTGCTGAGTCGCATACAAGTGGGGAATTGCAGCCTGCTGGGCCTTCCAGACTGCCTGCGGCTGAACAGATTATTGCGAGGTTGTCAGAGCGCATGGGCCCTGGTAAGAAGCGGCACCTGTTGCCTCATGTTTCTGTATTTTCTATGGGAACCGAGGAGTTTACTACTCCGTGTGACTATACCCCTTCTGATGAAGGGGGGTTGTTCTCTGACTCAGGCTCAGCTGATGAGAGGCCGAGGAGTCAGGACGATTCTGGCCCTGAATACTGGGGCCAGTGTAACACTGACCATTTGTTGATTAAGGTCTTTAAGGCACTGTCTATCTCTCTCCCCGGTGAGGTCCCCAAGCCTAGAGGGGAGCGTTTCCATACTGCGACAGCGCGCTTGGAATTTCTAGAGCAGGCTCATTTCCATGCTCTTGTGCTCAAGGAATGGGAATGCCCCAGTAAACTTCCAGGGGTTCCAGGGGACTGGGATAGGAAATACCCTTTTCCCCCTGAGGTGGTTAATTGTTGGTCATCACCCCCCCGTGGTGGATGCGCCGATCATAGGGGTCCCTAATCCCCCCTTTATTACAGCCCCTGCTTATAGTACCCTTCGGGATGCTGAGGACCGGCGCATTGATGTGCTGGCCTCCCACGCCTTTTCTTGTGCAGGGACGGCGCTGCGCCTGGTCTGTGCCACGGCTATTACTGCAGTGGCCGCTAGAACCCTCATCAGAAAGATGCTTGATCATTACCCTGAGGATCTCCCCTGGGAGGTGTTTAATGCACTCTCCAGTTGTGATGTATTTGTAAAATTTATTCTATTAGTGCTGGATGACACCATTAGAATGTGTGCAAGAACTTCTGCCCTTGTGGTGGCTATACGTCGCTTGGTCTGGCTGCGACAGTGGGGTGCTGACGATGCTACTAAAAAGACTTACTGGGCTTCCCTTTAGAGGGCAACGCCTATTTGCCCGTCTGGACCTGTTTGGTAAAAAGGCCAAATCACTCCAACGCAGCCGGCCGTCTCGGCCCCCTCGGGGCAGGGGCACCCCTCCCCCCCCCACCTTAGTGTTAAACAGGAACCAGGGGTGTCCTTCCTGGCGTTTCGTGCAGACTCCTGCCCCATGAGCAGCAGACAATGCCCTGGCCCCTCCAGCGGGGCTAAGCCCAAATCTTCCACCTAACCCCCTCAAGCATGATGGGGCGCCCTCGCCCGTCTGGGTGAGGGGATGGCTGCAGCATCTTGCTCTTATCAGGCGGCATCTCGCCTCATTCTGGTGGATTCATGAGATGGTGTCCTCCGGATACAGGATAGAGTCTACTGTGTGGCCTCCCCTAAGTTTATCAGGGTACTCCTGGTCCCTGCCTCTGTTCAGGCGTTGGTGCAGGCCTTGCACTGCCTATGGGGTCTTGGGGTCACTTGCAGATTGCCCTTAACAGGCAGAGGCCGCTACACCAACCTTTTCCACAGTCCCCCGAAAGGATGGGTCAGTCTGGTCCACCCTGGATTCACAAGTTAGCGGCAATTCACCAGTTACAGCAGTTCTGCATGGATACTCTGGGCTGGGCCATCAGCGCCTTGCGCTCAAGGGGCTTCTCGCCGTCTGTGGAGCTCAAAAGATGCTTCTGTTCACTTCCCTGTGTCCCCTGGACACCGAGGCTCTTCAGGTTCGTGTAGGAGGTCCAACACTGCTAATTTGTGGCCTTGTTATCTGGCCTCTCTTCAGCCCCCCAGAGTGCCTACCAAGGTGCTGACGGGGGTGATGTCTCGGATGAGACCAAGAGGCGTCCGCGCTATGACCTACATGGACGTCCTTTTTCACTTCCCAGTCTCTACGTCAGGCTAAGTTGGTCTCTTGGCTGGTTGTGTCCACTGGGAGTCATTTGGATGGGTGTTCAATCACCCCATGTCCTCATTGTCCCCTTGATTGGTAACCTCATTCCTAGGAATGAATCTGGATTCGGTTCAGGCGAGTATCTGCCTTCTTCAGCAATAAGGTGGACAATCTGGTTGCATGGGCTCAGTCCCTCATTGCTGTCCCCGTCCCTTTACCAAGCAGGGATGCAGCTGGTGGGCCCGTTGGTGGCTTGCTTGGAAGAGGTCCCTTATGCTCAGTTCCCCCTGGGCCCTTCTGCAACTTCTATTGTTAGTACAGGACAGGGATCCGGCATCCCTGGAGCAGGGTCTGTGTGTCTTCCCCCCTGGTGAGGAGGTCCCTCTTGGAATTGATGAACTCAAGAAATCTGTCTGGGGGCAGTTCCCTTCTTGCCCCTTCCTGGAGACGGTCACCATGGATGCCAATCTATCCGGTTGAAGGGGGGTGGTTCTGAAACTCCCTGCAGTTCTTGGGGAGGTGGGGCCCTTAGAAGGTCCATACACCTATTGATGTTTGAAACAGTGAGCGTTCAGGTTGGCTCCTTTTCGCTTGCCTACTCCTCTTCAGGGACTGCACATTCGGGGGCGCTCGGTCTGTCTGGCGACAGTGGCCTACTTTAATCATCTGAGAGGGACCTGGAGCAGGAGGGTCCTCCAGGAGGTCTCTATGGTCCTAATCTGGGTGGAGGACAATGTTTCCTGTATATCAGTGGTATTCGCTCCGGTGGGGTCCCTCTGCGACAGGATGTGCTAATCCCTGTGTCACTATGGGGTCCAACCAGTTGTGCATCCTTGTTTTGTCCCGTCACTATCACAAGCTCTCGGCCCTTGTTTCCCTGTCCCCGGATCCTCTGGCCGTGGTCGTGATGCCTTGGTAATGTCATGGCTGGACATCCTGTTCCTTATGCCTTTTTCTCCATTCCCCTGCTAGGCAGGTTTCTGAGCAAAGTCTGCTCTGGAAGGGGGACCAGTGATTCTGGTGACCCCCGGGTGGCCTAGTAGAGTGTGGTTCGCAGACGTGGTATTGAGGGCAGTAGATCTGTACGTTCTGCCTGGAGTGCCAGCTTTGCTCAATCGGGGCCCCTTTAAGTCACCCCAATCTACAGACTCTGGTCTGGACAGCCTGAATGCTGAAACATCCATCTTGATGGAGACAGGCTTATCTGTCCCAGTGATTGAGACTATGGGAAGACTAGGAGCGAGCTTCTTCTTCTTCTCCCATCTATTATAGGGTATGGTGTATCCATATTGATTGGTGTGAGTCTAGGTCTCTTCCCTGTCGGGCTTTCTCTGTTCCCAGGGTTCTAGAGTTATTACAGCATGAGTTGCAGTGGATTCTACAACTCAGTACTCTGAGGGGTCAGATTCTGCCCTGTTCGCCTTCCTTTAAGTCTTTGGCTCAGTTTTCCTTGGTTAAGACTTTCCTTTAGGGGGTTACTCGTGTGCGTCCCCCCTGGAATCCTATGGTCCCTGCTGGGATTGAATTGATTTTGTCTGCCTTGTGGGGTGTTCCCTTGGGACCTATTCAGGATGCTGTCTGGCTGTTCTTACCTTCAAGGTTGTCCTTCTGGTGGCTGTTGCTTCGGTCAGACGTGTGTCTGAGCGGGTGGCTCTGTCTATCTAGCCCCCATTCTTGAGATACACCAGGATAAGGTGGTGTTCCACTTTAAGCCGGACTTTTTTGCCTAAGGTGGTGTCTTATTTCATTGATTTAGGATATTGTTCTTCCTTCCGTGCCTTATTCCTAGCAACGCTGAGGAAAGGGTTCTGCATTTCTTGAACTGGTGTTGGAAGTTTTTCCTTGGTAGTCACTGGGTCCTTTAGGAGAACTGATGCTCCTTGGGCCTACGACCACTCCATCTTGATTGTGCCCGATCTCTTTGATCTTGGGGGGGGGGGGGGGGTTAGGGGGCTTTGGCCTGGTCATTTCTTGGATGGGATGTTTCCTTCTGGTCCATGGAAAGGTTTTTTGGCTTCTGCCACGTCTACCGTTAGCGATTGGATTGCCAGGCTGTCACTCAGGCCTATTCCACTAAGGGGAAGAATCTTCCCTTTCGCTTGACTTCTTATTCTTCTCGTGCCTTCGGTGCCTCTTGGGCTTTTCAGCACCAGGCTTCTGTTGAACTTGTTTGCTAGACCGCTACTTGGTCTTCTATTCATACCTTTTCAAAGTTTTACAAGGTTGTTGTTAGAGCCTTCAGCTCATGCTGTCTTGGCCGCAAGGCTATGCAGGTGACAGTGGTTTCAACTGTCTGCTGTTGCCTTTTTTGTTGGGGATCCCACCCTACCTTATGGACACTGCTATTGGATGTCCCAAGTGTAAGTACTATATCTGGAGCAGGACGTACTGTATACTAAGAATAATACAATTCTGTGAAATACTCACCTGTAGAATTGATATTTGTATACAGTACGTCCTGCTCCACCCCACCCTGGTTTTTGCATTTTTCTGGATCCCCTGTATGGTGATTTTTACCATTGTTATGGTTACCAGTTTCGGTGGTTAATTCTCCCGGCTTCTTGTTCACTGCTTTTCAATGCTGGGGATTTCTGGGAGGTCCCCAGGTATTTGAGGGGCCGGGAGGAGCCTGTTTTGCATGTCTCTGCAGTGCAGCGCCATCTGGCGGAGGATAACCCCAAGTGTAAGTACTATATCTGGAGCAGGACGTACTGTATACAAATAATATCAATTCTACAGGTGAGTATTTCACAGAATTATATTTTTCCAAATCTCTTTAGTGGCCAGCGCTCTTCAAGAGGTTAAGGGCCACTGACTTAATGTGTCAATTCCCTGGTAGTATACTTATATTCTAAGTATGTCACACACCCCGCTTCAGATAGTCATTACACTTGGGTTATACTGACCTGTAGATGGCGATCTTGCAGAGATGTCAATAAAAAACGGAAGACCCTCCCGGTCCATAAATACCTGGGACCTCCCACTCAATCCCCAGTCTTTCATCTCTGCAGACGGCGAGCAAGTCAGAAGATGGATGTCTCCTCCTTGCAGGTAGCCGGGATGACTCCCTGCCCTCTATTTGATCTATTTCTGCCGGGATTCTCTTATTGATTTACCTTGCCTCCCAGCCCAGGCTGCTGGTCCGGGCAAGGGTAGATGGCACCCTAGGTGCTTAGGAGCTACGCTCCACCGTGAGGTTGGTGACCCCGGTTTGGGATGTCCTGTCCCTTGGCCTTCCACCCTAGCGTGGTTTTCCCCTCTCCCGGATACCCTTAGAGGGGGGGCCTTGTCCCTTGTAGACTTTAATGTTTGGGTCAATTGTAGTATGTGTGGTGTTTGTGTGGGCATTTGTTCACTGTGTGTGTGCGCTCACTGTGTTTTTACTGTGCTTAGCCGGCGGTACCGCGGCGCCGGCCTCTTGTCAGCTATGGCGGCGGGGGAGCTTCATCCCCGCAGGTGCGGGGCCGGGCGTTCGTGTGATCGCGGGCCGTCGCTCCCAGCCAGTAGCCGGGAACTAACAGCGGGGCTAGCAGCCCGGGGGCGGGCCGTAGGCGATCACATGACCGGGCTGCTGGTGCCGCTGTTAGTTCCCGGCTACTGGCTGGGAGCGACGGGGCCGGGCGCGATGCGCGAACCGCACCGGCCCGCCCTCCTTCTGCCTCTGCTTACGCGCATTTTCTCTTCCTTCGCCGGGCGCGTGTTTGTCGGTCGGCTGTTTGTTGGTCGGTGAGTGGCCTTCGGGGCCCCATTTGTTTTGTATTTATCCATGCCCCTCTGTGTGGCTGTCGGCAATGCTTGTTTTTGACATGTTAGACACAGCAATCAGACCCCATTATACAGCAAAATGTCCGTCTTTTGTGTTCCAGGTGGACCATTGTTTTCTATTAAAGGGGGGTTCTCCCGGTCCTGGGGTCCCTGGTTAAAATTGGGTTCTGTAAATTCCTCCTATGTGGGACTTAAAGGGGCACCCGGGTAGCATTTACTGCGTAATTTCCTCTGGTCATTGCAACTTACTTTTTAAAAAATCCCCATATGGAGGCTTCCCCGGATACTGGGCTTGTGCTCCCCTCGGGGCAATCCAGGCAGTGTTTGGGGTGTGGGGTATCCCTTTCGGGGGATGATGTATTTCTTTGTGTACCATGTGCGCAGCGGACTATTACGCGCCAGTCTCTTCTCCTACTCCCCCCCCCCCCCCCCCCCCCCCCCCGCCTGATACGTACCCCATGTGATGTGGTCATGGGGGAGTCGCAATCTGAGGTGTGCCAGATTGGCCAATCTTGAAAAATTTTCTAGTGCTGTTGCCAATAAGGTCCCGGCTAAGAGAAAACATTTGTATACAGCCACGCAGGCTTTTGGGCTGGCCCGCTCCGCGTCACAGCTCGCTCTGCCCGCCCTTCGAGGTTCGCTTGGCGCCATTTTGATGCTCATCGAGCGCGCGCGTGGTAACAGTCCTCCTCCTCCCTCTGTAAGTGCCCTCGCTGGCGATTTTCATTCTTGCTTACTGCGCATGGCTCTGACACTCTTATTCCCATTATGTCTTTCAGACGGTTGAATCCAGTGGCTTCTCCTGGCCCGCTGTAACTGCCAGTTGGGCCTAGTATAATTACTCCCACTTCTCTGCGGGTCTTGGGGCATCCAGGGTAGCTTACAGCGTCAATCCCTACTGGCCTATTGTGCCTATTAATCACCATATGGAGGCATCCCAGGATATTGTGAACGGGGTTCCCTTGGGACATGCCCGGCTGTGTGTAGCTTGTGGGGTCTCGCCTATCAGCGGTGACAATGCACGGGTCTGTGTTCCTTGTGCACAGCAGGCACTATTGGTACTTCCCGCCCCCCCTGTGGCTGGGCCTGCACCTCGCCTCACTTCACCTACTCCCCCAAGCCTAGTCTAACCCTCAATACAAGTGGGGATTCTCATCCTGATGTGGCTACTAGACTAGCCAATGTTGAAAAATTGCTTGCTAATACTCTAGCGTGTAAGGTCACCTCAAAAAAGCGGCACCTAATCCCTGACCCTGCGCTTTTCCCTACGGAGTCTGATGAGTTTTCGCATCTATATGGCCATACCCCCTCGGATGAAGGGGAGCTGTTTTCTGACTCGGGGTCTTCTGACGAGAAGTCAAGGGGTCATGACGATTCTGGTTCTGATCACTGGACCCCGGACGATACTGATAAACTGCTGGTTCAGATTTTTGAGGTTTTGTCTACCCCAACCCCCCCCCCCCCCCCCGTTGCGGCTCCCAGGCAAAGGGGTGAGCTATTTCATACCGCTAAGACTCGATTGGAATTTCCTGAGCAAACCCATTTCAATAATCTAGTGCTTAAGGAGTGGGAACATCCCAGTAGACTTCCCGGGATCCCTAAGAGTTTGGACAGGAAGTATCCCTTTCCTGCTGATATGGTCAAGTGCTGGTCATCGCCCCCCGAGGTCGATGCTCCTATTCTAGGGCTAACACCTATATTATGCACTCCCCTGACACTACTACGCTGCGGGATTCTGAGGACCGGCGCATTGACCAATTGGCATGCCATGCCTTTGCATTTGGAGGGGCGGCGCTGCGCCCGGTTTGTGCCTTGGCCATTACTGCCGTGGCACTCAGGGCCATGGTCAGGAATGCACTTGACGGCCCAGACGAGTTTCCTCCCGATACTATTAATGCACTGTCTAACAGTGATGTGTTTGTGAACTTTATCCTGTCTGTATCGGATGATGCTATTAGGATGTGTGCCAGATCTTCCGCCTTGGCGGTGGCGATACTTCGCGCGGTATGGCTGCGCCAGTGGGCTACTGACAATGCTGCTAAGAAAGCCCTTACCGGGCTTCCATTTAAAGGGCTGTGCCTGTTTGGGGACCGCCTAGACTTTTTTGCTAAAGGAGGTAAGTTACCACAGCGCAGGCGGCAGCCTCGGCCCTTTCGTAGCCAGGGCCCCCTTTCAGCTCCCTACAGAGGCGCTAAGCAGGGAAAAGGGGGGTCCTTCGCGGGGGCTTGCGCAGATTCCTAGCATAGGAGCAGGGGACGACGTCCTGGCTCCTCATGGGGGACCAAACCCAAAGCCCCTCCCAAGACCCCACAGGCATGATGCGGCGCCCTCGCCCGCCAGGGTGGGGGGACGGCTACAGCACTTTGCGCACGTCTGGAGGCGCCAAGTCTCAGACCGGTGGATTCAGGAGGTTGTTTCCTCTGGTTACAAGATAGTTTGCTGTGCGGCCCCCCACAAGATTCATCAGGTCCCGGATCCCGCAGGACCCTGTGTCAGCACAAGTCCTGATGCAGGCTGTGCAAGGACTTCTGGATCTGGGCGTCATTTGCAGGGTCCCCTTGAGAGAATTGGGAGAAGGGTTCTATTCCAACCTTTTCACAGTGCCCAAAAAAGATGGGTCAGTCAGGCCCATTCTGGATTTAAAAATCCTCAACAAATTTGTCAAGAACCGGCGCTTTCGCATGGAAACTCTGCGCTCGACCATTGGCTCTCTGCGCCTAGGGGATTTTATGATGTCTGTGGACATCAAAGATGCTTACCTTCACATCCCTGTGTTCCCGGGACATCAAAGGTTTCTCAGATTCGCGTTGAAAGATCAACATTACCAATTTGTGGCACTACCATTTGGCCTCACTTCAGCTCCCAGAGTGTTCACCAAGGCGCTGGCGGGGGTGATGTCTTTGATAAGGTCAGGGGGCATTCGAGTGCTGCCCTACCTGGACGACATCCTCATCACCTCACGGTCTCTACAGCAGGCGGAGCTGGACACTCATCTGGTGGTGACCACCTTGGAGTCCTTCGGCTGGGTGATCAATCATCCCAAGTCCTCTCTGTCCCCTTCGTCGATGACCCCATTCCTGGGGATGATTCTGGATACGGTTCAGTCACGGATATTCCTTCCTCAACAGAAGGTGGAAGCTCTGACTGCGCAGGTGAGGTTCCTGCTCTCGTGCCCCCAGCCCTCCCTCAGGCAGGGAATGCAGCTGGTGGGCCTGATGGTGGCGAGCTTCGAGGCGGTGCCCTTTGCTCAGTTCCACTTGAGGCCTCTACAGCTTCACCTTCTATCAGTATGGGACAAGGACCCCACGTCCTTGGACGGGGTTGTGTGCTTCCACCCTTGGTCAGAAGGTCCCTCTCGTGGTGGCTGGACCACAAGAACTTGCCTAAGGGCAGGTCCTTTCTGGCCCCCTCCTGGGAGACGGTCACTACGGATGCCAGTCTGTCAGGTTGGGGGGGTTTCTGGAAGTCCCTGAGGTTCCAGGGGAGGTGGGGCCCTCAGGAGGCCCATTTGCCCATCAACATCCTGGTTGGTACTGGAGCAGTTGACCGATCACCTGCAGGGAATGTCTGTGCAGGTGCGCTCAGACAACAGGACGGCGGTTGCCTACATCAACCATCAGGGAGGGACCCGGAGCAAGGGTGCCCTCCAGGAAGTGTCGAGGATTCTGACATGGGCGGAGGCCAATGTTCAATGCATTTCGGCTGTGTATATCCCGGGGGGTGGAGAATCTTCTGGCAGACTCTCTGAGCAGGGGGACTTCCCGTCAGGGGGAGTGGTCCCTCTGCAACAAGGTATTCAAGTCGCCGTTGGGGCCTACCGGATGTGGATCTGTTTGCATCCCGTCACAATTACAAGCTCCCGGTCTTTGTCTCCCTGTCTCAGGATCCTCTGGCCTTGGCCACGGATGCCCTGTCAATGTCATGGAAGGAATTTCGGCTCCTGTAGGCCTTTCCCCCGTTCCCCCTGCTCGGCAGGGTTCTATGCAAGATTGCTCTGGAAAGGGTGCCAGTAATTCTGGTGGCCCCAAGGTGGCCAAGAAGAGTGTGGTTCACAGACGTGGTACAAATGGCAGTAGATCAGTACGTCCTGCCAGGGGCGCCAGATCTGCTCACTCAGGGCTCCTTACGCCATCCCAATTTACAAACTCTGGCTTTGACGGCCTGGCTGTTGAAACCTCCATCTTGATGGAGAAGGGCTTGTCTGCCTCGGTGGTGGATACCATGGTGTAGGCTAGGAAGAAAACTTCTTCTGTCATCTATTATAGGTTATGGCGTGCTTACATTGATTGGTGTGAGTCTAGGTCTCTTCCCTGTAGGGAGTTTTCAGTCCCTAGGGTTCTGGAGTTTTTACAGCATGGTTTGGAGTTAGGTCTAAAACTCAATACTCTGAAGGGTCAGGTTTCTGCCCTGTCCGTCTTCTTTCAGAAGTCTTTTGCTCAGCATCCCTTGGTTAAGACCTTCTTTCAGGGGGTCACTCATGTACGTCCCCCACGTAAACCTATGGTCCCTGTTTGGGATTTGAACTTGGTTTTGTCTGCCTTGCAGGGTGCTCCCTTTGAGCCTATTCAGGATGCTGCTCTGGCTGTACTTAGCCACCAGAAAGACAACCTTGAGGGTATTACTTTGGTCAGGCGTGTGTCTGAGCTGGCGGCTCTGTCTATTCAGGCCCCATACTATGAGACACACCAGGACAAGGTGGTGTTTCGCTTTAAGCCGGATTTTCTGCCTAAGGTGGTTTCTGCCTTTCATTTGAATCAAGATATTGTTCTTCCCTCATTGTGTCCTAATCCTAGCAACGCTAAGGAAAGGGTTCTGCATTCATTGGATGTGGTGAGGTGTCTGAAGTATTACCTGGTAGTCACTGCGGCCTTCAGGAAGACTGATGCTCTTTTTGTGGTCCCTTCTGGTCCTAGGAAGGGTTTGGCTCCTGCCAAGTCTACTATTAGCAAATGGATTCGTCAGGCTGCGATTCAGGCCTATTCTGGGGCCTATTAAGGGGAAGAGTCCTCCCTTTCGCCTTACTGCTCATTCTACTCGTGCTATTGGTGCCTCCTGGGCCTTCCAGCACCAGGCTTCTGTTGAACAAGTTTGCAAGACCGCTACTTGGTCTTCTGTTCATACCTTTTCAAAGCTTTGCAAGGTTGATGTTAGGGCCTCAGCTCATGCTGTTTTTGGCCGAAAGGTTTTGCAGGCGGCAGTGGTTTAAACTGTCTGCTGTTACCTTTTTTGCTGGGGATCCCACCCTACTTTATGGACACTGCTATTGGATGTCCCTAGTGTAAGTAATCTATCTGGAGCAGGACGTACTGTATACTAAGAATAATACAATTCTGTGAAATACTCACCTGTAGAATTGGTATTATAAGTATACAGTACGTCCTGCTCCACCCCACCCTTGGTTTTGCATTATTCTGGATCCCCTGTATGGTGATTGTTATCATTGTTATAGTTACCAGTTTGGGTGGTTAAATTCTCCCGGCTTCTCATTCACTGCTTTTCAATGCTGGGGATTTGTGGGAGGTCCCGGGTATTTGAGGGGCCGGGAGGAGCCTGTTTTACATGTCTCTGCAGTGCAGCGCCATCTGGCGGAGGATAACCCAAGTGTAAGTAATCTATCTGGAGCAGGACGTACTGTATACTTATAATACCAATTCTACAGGAGTATTTCACAGAATTGTATATTCTCTGCAGTCTGGACTACGAAGGACAAGAAGGTGGCTCTCTTCTCGCAGGTGAGCGGGACTATTAGCCTGCGACCCTGTAGGACTATTCCCTCCCGTTCCATTATTAATGTGCTGGTCCGGGTGATGGTAGGCAGCACCGCTGTCAGGTGCTTAGGAGCGCTGCTTCACCACAATTCCCCACCAAAGGGTAGGCGATATAGGCATTTGGTGAGTCTCTATGGGCTGCCCCTCCCGCACTATTGCCCCTTGCCCCTTTCTATCGGTGGGTCCCATGTTACGCTCTCCCTTGTAGCTCTCGGAGGGGGGGGGGGGTGTAGCTTGTGGGGTGTCCCCTACTAGTGCTGACAATGTGCGGGTCTGTATAACTTGTGCCCAGCAGGTGCTTGCTCTGCAGCCTGGTTTACCAGCAGCTGGGCCTGCACCACGTATGGCTTCACCAACTCCCCCAAGCTTGAATTCGACTCCCATTGAGTTGCATACCAGTGGGGATTCTCAGCTTGATGTCTGCTAGACTGGCTGTCGTTGAGAAGTTGCTTGCTAATACCATGGCGCGTAAGGCCTCTGCTAAGAAGCGGCACTTGACGCCTGATGTCACTCTTTTCCCTATGGAGGCTGAAGAGTTCTTTGAGCTGTCTGGTTATACCCCCTTGGAAGAAGGGGAGTTGTTCTCTGACTCTGAGCCATCTGATGAGAGGCCCAGGGGTCATGATGATTCTGGCTCTGACCCCTGGGCCCCAGATGATACTGATAGGCTGTTGGCTCAGATTTTTGAGGTTCTGTCTATTTCTCCCCCGGTTGCTGCCCCCAGGCAACAGGGGGAATTGTTTCATACTGCTAAGTCACGTTTGGAATTTCCTGAGCAAGCCCATTTTAATAATCTTGTGCTCAATGAATGGGAGCGCCCCAGCAGGCTTCCCAGTGTACCTAAGATTTGGGATAAGAGGTATCCCTTTCCTGCTGATGTGGTGAAGCGTTGGTCATCCCCTCCAGAGGTGGATGCCCCGGTCCTAGGGTTAGCTAACACCTCTGTCATGCATTCCCCTGACTCTACTACGCTGCGTGATAGTGAGGACCGGTGTATTGATCAGCTGGCGTCCCATGCCTTTGACTGTGTGAGGACAGCGCTGCGCCCGGTTTGTGCCTCTGCCATTACAGCGGTGGCTATTAGGACCCTGCTTAGAAGTGTCCTAGATGGTGCTCCTGATGTGTCTAGTGAGGAGTTTTAATGCGCGTGAGGTTTTTGTGACTTATGTCCTCTGCCTTGGATGATACCATTAGCATGTGTAGCAGAGCCTCTGCCCTTGTGGTGGCTATACGCCGCTCGGTTTGGCTGAGCCAGTGGGCAGCTGACACCGCTGCCAAGAAGGCTCTCACTGGTTTTCCCTTCAAAGGACTACGCCTATTTGGGTACCGCCTGGACCTGTTTGCTAAGAGAGGTAGGTTACCCCAGTGCAGGAGGCAGTCTCGGCCCTTTCGTGGCCAAGGCTCCTTTTCTTCCCCCTACCGTGGATCCAGACAGGGGAGGGGGGTCTCCTTTACTGGTGCCCGAGAAGATTTCTGAGGTAGGGGCAGAGGACGTGAACACCCTGGCTCATCCTGGGGCTCCAAGCCTAGGTCTTCTCCCAAGCCCCCTCAGGCATGAAGGGGCGCCCTCACCCATCCGGGTGGGGGACGGCTTCAGCGTTTTGCTCAGGTCTGGAGGTCTCAGACCGGTGGGTTCAGGAGGTAGTGTCCTCCGGTTACAAGATATTTTGCTGCCTGGCTGCCCCCAAGATTCATCAGATCCCAGATGTCTCAGGATCCCATGTCGGCTCAGGCACTAATTCTGGCAGTGCAAAGCCTTCTGGAGCTGGGGGTCATCTGTCAGGTCTCCTTGCGACAAATGGGCAAGGGGTTCTATTCCAACCTTTTCACTGTGCCCAAAAGAGATGGGTCAGTCAGGCCCATCCTGGACTTGAAGATCCTCAACAAATTTGTCAGGTGCAGGCGCTTTCGCATGGAAACTTTGCACTCTGCCATCAGTTCCCTGCGTCCAGGGGACTTCATGACCTCTGTGGACATCAAGGATGCTTACCTTCATATTCCTGTTTTTCCAGGTCATCAAAGTTTCCTCAGGTTCGCTCTGGAGGATCAGCACTACCAATTTGTGGCATTGCCCTTCGGTCTCACTTCAGCTCCCAGAGTATTCACCAAGGTGCTGGCAGGAGTGATGGCTCTGCTCAGGGCATTCGCGTGCTGCCATATTTGGACGACATTCTCCTCACTTCTCAGTCCCTCCATTAGGCAGAGCTGGATACTCGGCAAGTAGTGTCCACTCTGGAGTCATTTGGCTGGGGGATCAACCATCCCAAGTCTTCCCTGTCTCCCTCCTTGGTGACGCCCTTCCTGGGAATGAATCTGGATACAGTTCAGGCAAGGATTTTCCTTCCTCAGCAGAAGGCGGACAGTTTGCTGGTGCAGGTCCAGACCCTGCTCTTGCCCTCATCCCTCCATCAGGCAGGGAATGCAGCTGGTGGGTCTGATGGTGTCGTGCTTCGAGGCGGTCCCTTATGCCCAGTTTCACATGAGGCCTCTGCAACTCCACCTCTTGTCAGTATGGGACAAGGATCCTTGTTCTGTCCCTCTCGTGGTGGCTGGACTCCAGGAACCTGTTGGCGGGCAGATCCTTTCTGGCCCCCTGCTGGGAGACAGTCACCACGGATGCCAGTCTGACAGGTTGGGGGGGATTCTGGAAGTCCCTGAGTTCCCTCAGGAGGCCCACACACCTATCAACATTCTGGAACTGAGGGCGATCAGGTTGGTTCTGGCTCACTTGACCGAACACCTGCGGGGCTGGCCTGTTGCCTACATCAATCATCAGGGAGGAACCCGGACACCTCAAGGTGTCTCTGATCCTGTCCTGAGCGGAGGGCAATGTCCCCTGCATATCAGCTGTGTACATTCCAGGGGGTGGAGAATCTGCAGGCAGACTCTCTGAGCAGGGGGAACTCCTGGGAACTCGCCTGGGAGAATGGTCCCTCTGTGACAGGGTGTTTCACTCTCTGTCACCGTTGGGGACCTACCAGATGTGGTTCTGTTTGCGTTCCATCACAATCACAAGCTCCCGGCCTTTGTCTCCCTGTCCCAGGACCCTCTGGCCTTGGCCACAAATGCTCTAGCAATGTCATGGCAGGACTTTCAGCTCCTTTGTCTTTCCCCCATTCCCCCTGTTGGGCAGGGTTCTGCGCAAGATAGCTCAGGAGGGGGTGCCAGCTATCCTGGTGGCTCCCAGGTGGGCAAGAAGAGTGTGGTTTGCAGACGTGGTGCAGCTGGCAGTAGATCAGTATGCTCTGCCCAGGGTTCCAGACCTGCTCACTCAGGGTCATTTACGCCATCCCAATTTACAAACTCTGGCTTTGACGACCTGGCTGCTGAAACCTCCATCTTGATGGAGAAGGGGCTGTCTGCCTCTGTTGTTGATACCATGATAAAGGATAGGAAGAAGTCTTCTTCTTCTATTTACTACAGGGTTTGGCGTGCCTACATTGACTGGTTTGAGTCTAGGTCTCTTCCCTGTCGCGTGTTCTCTATTCCCAGGATTCTGGAGTTCCTGCAGCATGGGTTGGAGATGGGGCTCCAACTCAGTACTCTGAAGGGTCATGTCTCTGCCCTGGCTGTTTTCTTCCAGAGGTCCTTTGCCCAGCATTCTCTGATCAGGACCTTTTTCCAGGGGGTTACTCATGTGCGTCCCCCACGTAAGCCTATGTTACCTGTTTGGGATTTGAACTTGGTCTTGTCTGCCTTGCAGGGTGCTCCCTTTGAACCTGTGCAGGAGGCTGCCCTGGCCATTCTTACTCTCAAGGTTGTCTTTTTGGTGGCTATCACTTCTGTTAGGCGTGTTTCTGAGTTGGCAGCGCTTTCCATCCAGCCCCCCTACTTTGGGAGACACCAGGACAAGGTGGTGTTTCGCTTCAAGCCAGATTTTCTGCCTAAGGTTGTGTCTGCCTTTCATCTGAATCAGGACATTGTTCTTCCCTCCTTGTGCCCTAATCCTAGTAACTCTAAGGAGAGGGCTTTGCATTCCCTGGATGTGGTTCGGTGTCTGAAGTACTATATGGTGGCTACTGCACCTTTCAGAAAAACTGATGCTCTTTTGTGGTCCCTTCTGGGCCTAGGAAGGGTTTGGCTCCTGCTAAATCTACTATCAGCAAATGGATCCGTCAGGCTGTGATTCAGGCCTACTCTGCTAAGAGGAAGAATCCTCCCTTTCGCCTTACTGCTCATTCCACTCGTGCTATTGGTGCCTCTTGGGCTTTTCAGCACCAGGCTTCTGTTGAACAAGTTTGTAAGGCCGCTACTTGGTCTTCTGTTCATACCTTTTCAAAGTTTTACAAGGTTGATGTTAGGGCCTCAGCTGATGCTGCTTTTGGCCAAAAGGTTCTGCAGGCGGCAGTGGTCTGACCTGTCTGTTGTGACCTTTGGGGATCCCACCCTACTTTATGGACACTGCTATTGGATGTCCCAAGTGTAATGAATCTTATCTGGAGCAGGACGTACTGTATACTAAGAATACAATTCTTTGATTACTCACCTGTAGAATTGTTAAGAGTATACAGTACGTCCTTCTCCACCCGACCCTTGGTTTGCATTATCCTTGAATCCCCTGTATGGTGATTGTTATCATTGTTTTATAGTTACTAGTTTGTTTTGTTATAATTCTCCCGGCTTCTCGTAACTGCTTTTCAATGCTGGGGATTTGTGGGAGGTCCCGGGTATTTGAGGGGCCGGGAGGAGTCAATTTCGCGGTCTCTGCAGTCCAGCGCCATCTGGCGGAGTAATGCCCAAGTGTAATGAATCTTATTTGGAGCAGGACGTACTGTATACTCATAATACCAATTCTACAGGTGAGTAATCACAGAATTGTATTTTTCACGACCACACTTCAAAAGGAGGACCACAATCTGGGATAGTTTGGTCCACTTTGAAGGAAATCTCCTTTTTTGTCAGGTGTTTGGTGTTCTGCCTTATTGTTTTCCTCTTTCTAGAATGTAAAATAATCATTTGTGTTAGGATTGTGCTACCAGACCTGTGATATACTTTTTAGCATGCTGCTTTCAATTTTCTCATATTCCCAAGACTGTTTTGTTACAGTGGAAGTGGTTTGCATGGCCTTCAGTAAAAACGATGGGCCAAGTCCCACAATTCTTCCGGTGTAACAACAAGTGATGTTATCAGCAGCTTTGGCTCAGTCTAAGCAGCCTAATGACACCTCCAGCCATTAACCCCTTTACTACTGTGATCCTTCCAAACTGAAGTTGAATTTCACCAGAATGGCTTAAACCCGTCATCCATTCAATCAGATTATTGGCGATCAATTTGTTTTTTGTGACCACACCCCCTAATTTTTTACATGGGCGATTGGTACAAGTATGGGGTTGCACTTAAAACACTTGATTGTTTTCTAGGCAAAGGATCTCTCTTCATTCACCCCTTTACTTGACCAGATCATAACAAATCATATTAAAGTTAGTTTTCAGATGTTTTTAATATGATTTGTTATGATGTGGGCAAGTAAACGCGTGAATGAAGAGAGATCCTTTGTCTAGAATCCTCAAACAATCAAGTCAGATGATTAGCGAGCTAGTGTGAGGAAGTCTTGACATGTACTTCCGCCTTACTGCTCATTCCACTCGTGCTATTGGTTCCTCTTGGGCTTTTCAGCACCAGGCTTCTGTTGAACAAGTTTGCAAGGCCGCCACTTGGTCTTCTGTTCATACCTTTTCAAAGTTTTACAAGGTTGATGTTAGGGCTTCAGATGATGCTGCTTTTGGCCGTAAGGTTCTGCAGGCGGCAGTGGTATGACCTGTCTGTTAGCTTTGGGGATCCCACCCTACTTTATGAACACTGCTATTGGATGTCCCAAGTGTAAGTAATCTAATCTGAAGCAGGACGTACTGTATACTAAGAATAATACAATTCTGTGATTACACACCTGTAGAATTGATATGAGTATACAGTACGTCCTGCTCCACCCCACCCTTGGTTTTGCATTATCCTGGATCCCCTGTATGGTGATTGTTGTAATTGTTATAGTTACCAGTTTGGTTCTGTTTAATTCTCCCGGCTTCTCGTTAACTGCTTTTCAATGCTGGGGTTTGGTAAGAAGTCCCTGGTATTTGAGGGGCCGGGAGGAGCCAATTTCGCTGTCTCTGCAGTCCAGCGCCATCTGGCGGAGTAATACCCAAGTGTAAGTAATCTAATCTGGAGCAGGACGTACTGTATACTCATAATATCAATTCTACAGGTGAGTAATCACAGGATTGTATTTTTTAGTCACCTTTTTATTTTTTTTCCCCACCGGCCTGCAATTCTGTTGAGGACTCTAGGAATCTTGGCTCAATAGTATCACACACTGAGGAGAGGGGTCAAAAGTGCAGGGGGGCGGGTTATAGCTGTGCTTTGTACAGACAGTGCAGAGTTGGGGTCAGGAAAAGGTCAGCAATCCTAGAATGCAGAGCACCACAATCAGAAGACACTTCCTGTCAGCAGGCATGGATGCAGGTAGGATGATTTTAATGTGAGCAATCTGTATGTACAGGGTGGTATATAAGATCGCTCTTAATCAGGGTTAAGGTCTGGTTTAATGGGGGAGGGTAGGTAATGATCCTGGAGTGGGATCTGGCAGTCTATTTAAGCAACCCAATGACTTGTTTTTGAAGATGGAAATGTTTCATATGAACTTTTTTCCCTCCTCTTTCAGATCCCATAAAGACCAGTCAAGGCTCCCTGTCGCTTAAGGCTTATCGTCTGACTCCGAAACTGATGGAAGTCTGCAAGGAGAAAGACTTCAGTGCCGAGGGGTAAGTGCTGCTTTTATGAGCCACCCTAAGTTGCTGTAATATCAGGTCTGTCTTGCCCAGATTCTGAGTCAAGATGGTGGCGCCCGTATCCTAAAGTCCTGAACAGAGTTGCAGGCCAGTGGGGGAAAGAATAGTAAGTGACTAAAAACTTAAAATATAATAATTTTAGATGCTGGGGAATAGTTTAAGGGTTTGGGCTTTTCAATAAATCATGCTGAAGGTCCGGTTTAAACAAAACCACCTTTTCTTCACCGCAGCAGCTCCTGAACGGTCCGGTGCTCAGAAACCTCCCACAGGTCAGCACACGCCCCAGAATTAATTGGGTGCACAACCAATGTTCCCTTCATTAGTAACAGCCCCTGCACACCTCCCTTTTACTGCAATGCCAAACACTGAGAGGTGAGGTGTGGTGTGCGGGCGACAGGAGAGCCAAACTCTGCCTCACTGGTCTTGGCTTTAAGCTGCTGCGGGCAAATTATTTTAGCTATAAAGAGACGAGGCAGAAGTAGTTTGCATTGCAATTTTTTCAGGAGCACAGTAGAGATATCTATCTTATACTTGAAAGTGGTCCTGAAGCCTAAAAGGCCTACAGGGCTGCTAACCAGCCCTGCTTGGGGGCATTCTAATTTGGAGAGGCCTGCTGAGTAATAAAAAGAAGCCAGGGTTCCAGGCTAAAATACCCCAGCTCCCCCCTTGGCCAATGCAATTAGGTGCATGTGAGCCCCGTGACCCTGGTTGGCATGCTAGAGGCTATGATCAGCGTGGTGGAAGCGCAGGATGTGCGGCTTTGTAGCAATGCTGTCTACCATCTGTGTATGTGTTTGGTATTCTGGAAGCAGTGGCATGACTGGACTTCCAGAAAGGAAGTTTGTCCTCACCATCTATCCCCAACCCAGTGCCCCAAAATACTGTTTTTTTGTTTTTCTTTAACTAAATAGTTGCCCAGTAGTCAGAAAAAAAACAGGATGCAGTATGATATTTGAATGGTGGCCTCTGGCCATGCAGCAGCAGCGCCCATGGTTGCAAGCTAAACTGCCACAAAAGGTGTATGTGGCAGTTTAGCTTGTAGTGCTTTCAGATTTATTGCAGTTATTATAACTGATAAAGCGGACTGACCCTCAATGCTGGACTCTGTAACTGAATCATCGCTGGAAAGCACCAGCAAGTGCCCCTATCCTGGGTCTTGGTCCACTTCGGTGGGGAACCCCCGATCGGGGTGCCCCGCTGTGTGAACCCCCCCCCCCCCGATCACCCTAAAAACTCACCGCTCCCAGCGCCGACTGACAAGGGATTTGACAGCCGCTTGTCCACGGCTCCTCCGCCGCCGCCTCCCGCGCGTCCCTCTTGACGCGCGCGCGCCCACGCCGGCCATTCACAGACGGCCGGCGCGGGCGCACGCACGCCTAGAGGGGCGCGAAGGAGGCGGCGGCGACCGGCTGGCGCTGAAGCTAAGGTAAGGGGGTTTTGGGGGGGTTTCACCCCGCGGGACATCCCGATCTCGGATGTCCCGCGGGGAGGGAGGTGATCGGCCCGGGAATCTTATAGATTCCCGGGCCGATCACCCGAGGGTGATGGTCCACTTGAATATGAGGCAAAGGCTTTAGTATAAAAATAAACACTGGCTGTTTTGGGGCACTGGGCTGGGGATAGAAGGTGATGGCATAACATTTCTGGGTATAGGATCAATTTAACTGACAATCTGAATAGGATTTTTTATTATTAAAGTGAAACAAAACTCAGGATAGTCAAAAGTTTTGACTGACCTGGGTTTTGTTTCTTTCCCCGATCGGGGGTGCCCTGCTGTGTGAAACCCCCGAGATCGCCGCTGCAACTCGCCTTATCCCGGTCCCACGGCGCGTCTAAAAGTAGCGGCTCTGACTGCCGCATCCTCCACCTCCCTCTTACAGGGAGCATGCCCACGCCGGTCATTCACAAACGCCTGGCGCGGGCACTTGCACTGCTAGAGGGAAGTGTAGGTTGTGGCCGTCAGAGCCGCTGCTATTAGACACGCCATGGGACCGGGATAAGGTGAGTTGGCTGCGGAAAGGACCAAAACCCCAAAAAGTCAAAATGTTGGCTTTTGGTCCACTTTAACAAGGTGCAAGTATTGACCCTTGTATGACCTGAATTTGATGGTCACTGTGGTCCTGACCTGGTCCTTTTTAGTGTTGTGTTGGCATCAGTGTGTATTGAGGAAACTGATATCAAAGTTTTCACTGGGGTGGACAGAGGTCTGAAGCTTCCCCAGTGTCTGAGCCTTTAATGCTGCTCCAAATCTTACAAATGAACACTCTAATGGGGGTTTGTTTCTCATTGCTTGTGCACGATCTTTCCGCAGATTAAAAAAGGCCAACATCGCTTTTGAGAACATGTTTGAGGAGGTCCCCATTGTCATCAAGAACTCTCACCTCATCAACGTGCTGCTCTGGGAGCTGGATAAAAAAGCACCGGCAGCGGAGAAACATGAGCTGCTCAGCCTGTCCAGCAGGTGAGAAAGGGGTTACGCCCGGGGTGTTCCAGATCTTCAATGGCAAAATCACTAGTGGTTAATGTTTTTCTGGTCTTTATTGGATCATGTCAGGTTCACATGAATAGATAAGGACTAGTCTGGGCCAGACACTTCCTCAAATTACTTCTCTGGCGCTTCTCTCAGTGTTGTTTCCAGGGGTTTTGGCAGGTAAGGTCCATCAGCTCCCCAGTTTTCTGGGCCTGGTAAATGATTTGCCCGAGCCAGAGTGTTTTTTTTTTTTTTTTTTTTTTTTTTGCTGCTGCCAAAGCGGATAGGATCATGGGGTGCATCAAGAGGGACATAGGTGCTCATGACCAGAGCATCATTTTACCCCTGTACAAGTGACTGGTCAGACCCCATATGGAGTACTGTGTACAGTTCTGGGCACCTGTGCTTAAAAAGGACATAGAGCTGGAGTGCGTTCAAAGAAGGGCAACAAAGTTAATATAAGGACTGTGGGGCTGAAAGATTGGCAAAGTTAGGTCTATTTAGTTTAAAAAAAGACGCTTGAGGGGTGATATAATTATGTATAAATATATTTCGGGGTCAATACAAAGATCTGTCCCACAATCTATTTATACCCCAGAGTGTAACCATAACCCGGGGGCATCCACTAGGGTTAGAGGAAAGGTGCTTTCTCCACCGACATAGGAGGGGATTCCTCTCTGTAAGAGCAGTGAGACTATGGAACTCGCTGCCAGAGGAGGTAGTAATGATGGATACAATAAAAATTTTCAAAAGTGTCCTGGATGCCTTCCTGGCATGTAATAACATTTCCAGCTATGGCTACTAGACCACTGGAAGGAGGTAAACAGGCTGAACTGGATGGACTAAAGTCTTTATTCAGCTGCACATACTATGTTACTAACTCCTAGGGTTGGAACCTGGCGTTTAGACAAGTAAGTTTTTACCTTTTTGTTACCCTTGAGATCTTAGGAACAAGGGGAAATGTAGGGTTAAAGGCTTATCAACCCCTGAAAAAACAGACACTCACCTTCACTCCCGTGCAGCAGCTGCAGCCCTGTCAAATGGTTTCTGAGACAGACGGCTGGGGGCAAAGTTGGGGCTCTCCCTCCTCCCCGACGAACAGCGAGCGCCTAGTCGGAACCCTGCAGCTTCCGGGGCTTTGTTTAATTGACACGAGGGTCGGATGCCGGGAGAGGCATCGGGAATTTCACTCTCTGAAACCGGGAGGTTTCTGGGCGTCGGACCAGCTCCGGTGAGCTGTGCGGGAGTGAAGGGAAGGTCTTTTTATTTGGCTTTAGCAACCCTTTCATTCTCTTCCCCATTGCTGTACCTGTTTTTGGTTAGGTAGTACTAGGTGTCTCTTCCACCTGGAAAACCCAGGTCATGGGCGGAAGAGCCCTAATTGAAACATTCAGCAATGGCGATAGGGTGAAGGCATCACTCCCCTCCTCTGGGGTGAGCTGGGCGGCGGTGACACTTGCCTGACAGTGAGGGTGTGGTGATGCCTATCTCTGTAGACGCCACCATGAAATGCACGTAAATGGTTTTCATCATTATGTGGTTCAGTTTTGTACTTGAGCAAATCAGACTTGGGTTAAAGGGGCTCAAAAGCCAGGGTCGGACCCTAGCCGGCCCCCGGGGCATCCAGAGTCCGCATGCCCCACTGTGTTAAACCTGCTGGGTCACCGGTGGTCATACCTCTTCTAGCAGCCCCCACAATGCTGTAGCTGCTGGCGGTCACATACCCGACCTCCGTGTAACTGTGGCATGGCTCCTGGGCCCAGCCCACACCACAGGGAAACCAGAAATCCAGTCAGCAAGCAGGATCACGCCAGCTGGCATTTTTTTTTAGAACAGCCAACGGCAATCTCTAAAATGCTGTGTGGGCGTGGCCTCAGTGGTGGACAAACCATTTTTTTTTTTAAAGCGGACCTTCACCCCTGAATAAGAGCATATCTTATGTACATGCAGATTGCTCACATTAAAAATCACCCTACCTGCATCTACTGCATGTTATGAGCCTTTAAACATCCAAGATGGGAGCTCATGGAGCATCAGGCAGCCTGCAAACAGGAAGTGTCTTCTGACTGTGTTGCTCTAGATTCTGGGATTGCTGTCCTTTCCTTGTCCTTTCCTTGACCCCAGCTCTGCTCTGTCTGTGCAAAGCACAGCTATAACCTCGCCCCCTGCACTCCCTCCCCCTCTCCTCTCCTTAGTATGTGATGCTTCTGAGTCAAGATGGCGGCGCCCTTATCCTAGAGTCTTGAACAGAGTTGCAGCCCGGTGAGGAAAAACATAACAAGTATGTGACTAAAAACGTAAAAAAAAAATATATTCATTTTATTTGCTGAGGAATAGTTTTTTTAAGGGTTTGGACTTTTCGTTAATCATGCTGAAAGTCCGGTTTAACTGGGCCCGCTGCATCACTCGAGGTACTCGGGCAGGTGGGGGTTAGCGGGTGATGTAAAAAATGGTTTGCGTCACTTTTGGTATAGATGGCTGCTGATCAAGTGGGGTTACCGGGCATAAAAAGGAGAACGACTGCTCTAAACCTACCTTCACTTTGCACACCACTGCCTATCGGGTTTGCTGGTCATGCAGAGCGGACAGAAAACGGACAGTCCCTACCTGATAAGCACACATGTGCTTCATGATTCATAAAGCTTTTATATACCAAGCAAGGCCTAGAAAGCAATGGCGGCGGTTCATCTCAGGGCAGCTTGCTGCCATTTTTTTTTCTGCTCTGTGGTGGTAGGGAAATATCAGCTGCTGCCAGAGACAGTTGCCATTTCACATCCCTGCAATCCAATTCTGCACAATGTATAGATCGAATTAAGTACTTGTTATCCGCCAGTCAGTGAGACACGCTATAGATCATCTTATTGGCTTTGAAAAATGTCACATTGTTAGCGTTTCGCTGGGACGAAAATGGATGGGAAATGTAAACCTAGAGCGAGGGGGGTGGCACGGGGCGATTATGGCTGAGCACGTGAACCATTCCGGCAGTATATAATGTCCTACTGCAAACTTTAAAGCTACAGCATCTGGACTTTTCCGTTAATGTGAAGCGTATGTTTTCCAGAAAAGATTACATTACAGGAGGCGATTGTATTGCCGCTAGCCCCCCTTATTTTGCAGATACCACTCGGCCTTGACATTAATTGCAGACCCTCAGCCCCCTAAGGGTTAATCCCTCAAGCACCATTCCCAATAGAACACCTCTTGTGTTCGCTGTTTGCCTGATCAGCCAGATTTTATGTGCGGTGTTCACACATTTGCTGTTTGTAAAAGAGAGTTTTGGCCTGCAACTGTTTTATGTAAGTGGTGTGCAGCCTGTTAAAGAAACAGGCTAACGTGAACGTTAAATAGTTTGCCGCAGTACCTGTTTTCCAGAAGTGGGGCATTTCTGACCCCCGTAAGGCAAATATTAAACCATTATAGGCACATTTGCACTTGTCAGTCTGCGTGATTTACTGTGTGATAAAATCGCCATTGTTTCTTTGTGGCCTAATATTGAGGGCATTGAAATTGCGCTGCCTTGTCCATGCATTCGTATGAGCCCAGCTATATATATATATATATATTTTTTTTTTTTTTCATTTTAGTTTTGGAAAGTGGTAGTCTATAACCATTTATTATTTTGATTCAAAAACAGCAGGAAGTTCATATTAACAGACCCTGGATATGATCCCCATCGTAAGGCTGTGACCTATAAAAAAAAAAAAAAAAAGTTACCACCCAGAGCATCTCTCTAGTCTAAGTGGAATCCAAGGTGTGACTATTCTGTACCTTGTAACCCTGTCTGACATCACAGATCACGCTGTACCTTTTGGTTAATAAAGGTCTTCATGACCCTGACTGGCTGAGGTGCCTTTCACTATGACCAGTGAACATGGTCCTGCCAACCCATAGGTTAAATTCTATATTTAATTGCTTTAAGAGCACACTAGAAAAACTTCATACATGCATTACAGGCCAGAAGTGCAATAATTATTAGCGGTGGGTTACTTAAAGTGGACCAACACCCACGGGTGATCGGCCCGGGAATCTATAAGATTCCCGGGCCGATCACCCCCCACCCCGCGGGACATCCGAGATCGGGATGTCCCGCGGGGTGAAACCCCCCCCAAACACCCCAACTCACCTACCTTATCTTCGGCGGCGGCCGGCCGCCGCCGCCTCCCTCGCGCCCCTGTAGGCGTGCGCGCGCCCGCGCCGGCCGTCTGCGAATGGCCGGCGGGGGCGCGCGCGCGCCGAAAGTGACGCGAGGGAGGCGGCGGCGGCGGCCGCCGCTTAGACGTTCCTTGTACGTTGGCGCGGGGAGAGGTGAGTTATTCGGGGGGTTAGGGGGGGTTTCACACAGCGGGGCACCCCGATCGGGGGTGCCCCACCGAAGTGGACCAAGACCCAGGATAGTCAAAATCCTGGGTGTTGGTCCACTTTAAACACGACCCTCTTGCCTTGAGACAAATTTGAGACAGAGTCCGTTCTGAATCTTCTCTACAATGAAGGGGTTCTAAGAGATTGACGTGTGGGGGTGGTTTCCTGGTCCTGCAACTTGTAGTTATTTCTCTCTAGTCTCAGAAAAGACAGCTTGCCTCTGCCTCCTATCTACATTTAAGCCCCTGGCCAGTCACTCCCTCCCCATTCCCTTCTGGGATGAGCTGTGTTCCTCCCACTGGCAGTTGCCAGCTAAAATTCCTAAAACACTGCTGTTACATATGGCTCTTAGCCAGAGTTCTGCAGAACTTTACATCTGTGTGCTCATTTTTATATTATTGTGCACGGCAACTGCATAATTCTTTATGAAGTACTGGCATCCATGTGTCTGGATTGGAAACCTGGGTTTTCCTGCTGGCTTAGGCTTGTGGCGAACCAGGCAAGTAAGATGTGAGGAGCAAAAGTGGAGACCCTCTGTGGGCCAATATTTACCAACCTGCTTATGAGCAGGCCCTTTGCGAGATGGGTGACAATTCCCTTAGAGCTGGGTTAGCAAATGGCTTGGTGATCAGTGAACAGCAAAGAGAGGGACTTAATCGGTTCAACATGAGTCATTCACATATAAAATGTAACATTTGATCCAAGCACAACTAAGGAGATCCCCTCCCTAAAACACTTTACCAGGATGGGCGCTGTTGGATTTCTGCCGGTCATCCTATATTCTAATTTTAAACACTTTGAATTAAATGTTTTATCTTTAAAGGTCATGTGCTTGAATTTCATCCAAAGCTTTTAGTTTAGACCTGGTGTCGTACACGAAATCCTTTTGGGGGGGGGGCTCAGTGAGGGTGTTGTCTTACCTGTACCCCAAACTCCTGCAGCACCCCCCCAATTACAGATGGTGTGCACCCCCCAATTAGTGTGCGGTATCCCCCCTTAATTACAGACAGGCATCTCCCCCTCCCCGCAAATTATGGACAATGTGCGGTTTATTCGCCTCTCCCATTGCATGCAGTTTGCGGCGTCCCCTCCCCCCAATTAGACAATGTGCTGCCCCCCCCCTTAGACATCCCCCCCTCATTACAGGCAGCGTGCGGCATCCCCCCTCATTACAGGCAGCGTGCGGCCTCCCCCCTCATTACAGGCAGTGTGCACCCCTGCCGTCCTCTCATTAGTCATTGTTTCTGCCATTGGGCCAATGTGCCCAGCACCACACATACATCTCCATACCTTTTTACTGTGTTCCTGCGGCGGACTTGGGCTATTTATGGTCGGCATTTCATGAATAAACGTGCATAGGTCGTGCCCACCCACTGGAGCGAGAAACGTGATCGCTGGCATGGAGCGCTGTAAGGTATGCCGGTTAGTTTCTGTGCTTTTTCGCTGGTCCTCCATTGCACGCTCTCTCCACACACCCGCACCATAACACATCAGTATCCCCCCCCCCCACCAACTTTTGGTGGAGAAAAGTTTGTGTTAGAGTGCGTCTTATAAATGTGGTAAATTAGGTTTTGTTTTTTTTTTACTGTGAGATACAGTGAGCTTTGTAGGCTTAGTTTATGCTCAGCCCTCATACCTATACTTTTTATTTGCAAGCCTAATACTTACATTGGCCTCGATCGTAACAAGGAGCAGATACCACGCTGTGCTTTAGTTCAGTACGTCACAGCTTTATTAAAGAACGTTTGTTTTATGTAGTCTTTTTACGTTTGACTATATGCTGTATTGACCTGGGAGTCGATCCATCTGGTAATTGTCAGTTAATAAGCAATTATTTTTTTTATGCATGCTACAATTACAAATGATTATCGGCAAGCTTTGGCATTCCAAGAAGTGCTGTCCCCTTTTATAGAAGCGGTGGGGGCGTATCGCACAATAGACATCTATGGAAAAATAGGGCCCCGTGCTCTTGGATCATACTTATCAGTTACTTCATGTCTCGTAGCACATCTGTTTTAGCGATCTGTTTCCAGGCTCCGGTTTCCCCGGTGACAGGAGCAAACAGTGTATTACCGCAAGTTCTAACAATAACTGCCTGTTCCACCGCCCAAGTCCCAGAGATTCATATAAAATCCGCTCATGCTGCTTGTTGGTGTTCGTGTTAAGAAAAAAAAGTGATCTATACCTCGGGAGCACAAGGGAAATTTTCAGGTTCTGCGCGCAGCCCTGGCTCCTTGTACCATGTCACTTTCTGACAGGCCGTGCGATGAAGTAATGTTCAGAGGGGGGCTTTGGAGGTTAGAACGAGCAGCTCAATTCAAGTGGTACTGAGAGGATTGGCACTGATGCTATAGTCGGTTCTGTAAGTAGAAAACTAACAGCAACGCAGTGACAAGCAAAGAACTGATCTTTTAAGGCAGCCAGGCAAGCTTGTCAGTTGTTCCTTATGTCTAGTGTGACAGTCAGGGCTGACGATCTTGCTTTATCTGTGGCCTTTCCAGCTCAAAGGGCATTAACAATTTTGTTTGAAACTACAGACCGTTAGTTGATTGTATCCCTGAGTAGACCTGGTCCTACAAGTTTGCTGCATTTTGGTTACCCAAATCCTAGTGTGTGTTCAAGTGGGTCAGGTTACATGAACTGGGTTTGTAGTACAGGTCTGTTTTATAGCCAGTGTTGACGCAGATGCATGGCATACAAAATACTACTTCAGTTCAGGTGGCTGTGCAGATGGCCCTAGCTGGAGCTGTTGCCACTGTGAGAAAACACGAATCGCGTGAGGCTGTTGACACAGCCTGTAGGATCATGCAACAAGCTTTGCTAAACCTGGTTTGTTTAACCAGCCCAGCGGCCTATAATTCTAGCCACAGGGCACAGACACACTATTTTCGGTTAAGACAATAAGTCAGCTCATGTTAAATATATATTTTAATGTCATAGGCACACTAGGAAGTTATTACAAGCATATGATATTAGAGAAATATAATATTAGAGAAATATTCTAGGTATACAGCACGTCCTGTTCCAGAAGATTCCTTACACATGGGTAATACATCCACAAGATGGCGCTGGACTGCAGAAAACAGCTTGTGGCTTCTCCCGGCCCCATATAAGTCAGGGACCTCCCACAAAATCCGCAGTTTTTAATCTGCAGTCTGGACTGCGAAGATGAAGATGGCTCTCTATATACGCAGGCGAGCGGGGCTTACCAGCCTGCGGCCCTGCAGGGCTATTACCACCCGTTCTGGCCCACTGCCTCCCAGCCTCGGCTGACTGGTTCGGGTGAAGGTAGGACAGCACCCGGGTTAGGTGCTTTGGGAGCGCTGCTCCCACCGCAGTCCCTGCTTTGACAGGGTAGGCGGTATAGGCCTGTGGTGAGCCTTGTGGGATGCCCCCTCCCGCTCTCGGGGTTCCCCTTTAATCCCTACTCCCCTTAGGTATCCGCCCCCTCCTCTCATTTTGTTTTACTGAGTACCCCTTTCCTTCGCTCTCTCTGGAGATCTCGGGGGGGGGGGGGGGGGGGGGGGTCGTGTGTACGATATGTCAAGCAGCCTGAATGTTCACTTGCTTGTGCCAAAATTGATATTTGTTGTATTCTGCACGTCTTGCTTATATATGTGTTTTACTGGCAGCCGCCGCCGCGTGTTTGTACATCGCTCCGCGGACGGCGGCGACATTACCTCAGGCTCTGCCGCACCGTCATTAGACAGCGGGATCATGTGGGCGCGATTCGCGCTCTTTGGGGGAGGCGGGTTCTGCAGATGATGATTTCCGCATCACTTCTCTAGTGTCCCGGCCCTCGAGGTATATGCGGACATGCTACCTTTGCCTCCCTCGTGCTGTGTGTCTGCTGTTCCTACCGCGGCCCGTGAGTGCCCCTGCGGGGGGGGGGGCTTGTTATATATATATATATATATATATATATAATAATTTTACTGTATTCGTACCGGGATGTCTTCTTGTGTCTTTCAGGCGGGTATACCTCATTGTGGTTTCTCCCGGTCCTCCCCCTTTTAATTTTGGGCTATTCTATTATATCTCCCACATCCCTAGCGAGCTATTGGGGCATCCCGAGTTGCTATCTTTAGCGTTAACCCTATATTGGCCAATGTGCCGACTTCTGGGAATAATGTGCTCGGCCCGGCTATGTGTTGTGTGTGGAGTATCCCCTATAAGTGATGTCAGGGTGTGTGTACCCTGCGCCTAGCAGGTGCTTGCACTGCAGCCTGGGTTGTCTGTTACTGGTGCGGCGCCCCCTCGGGCTTCGCCTACCCCGCCCCCACCCCCCCCCCCCCACGCTTACATCTGACCCACACATACTAGCGGGGAGTCTCAACCTGATTTAGCTGCACGGGTGGCCAGCATTGAAAAATATCTTGCTGGGTCTGCCCCGCGTAAGGCTTCTGCTAAGAAGAGGCATTTATTACCCGCGGTTTCCCTCAACCCTGCAGAAGACGAGGGCCCTTACTCTCAGGTCCTTACCCCCTTGAGGAGGGGGAATTATTTTCTGATTCAGAATCCTCTGAGGAACAACCTAAGATTTACAATAGTACTGGGACTCCCTTTGGGGAAGACCCGTGGTCCCCTGATGACACGAACAGGCTGCTGAGTCATATTTTTGAAGTGCTTTGTATATCTCCCCCGCCAGTGGCTCCGCAGCAGCAGGGTGAGCTTTTTCATACGGTTAAGCCACGCTGGGAGTTCCTGAGCAGTCTCACTTTAATAATCTGATGCTCAAGGAATGGGAACGGCCTAGAAAGCTGCCAGGAGTGCCTAAGAGTTGGGACAAGAGGTATCCCTTTCCTGCTTATGTTAAGTGTTGGTCATGTCCTCCCGAGGTGGATGCTCCCATTCTTGGGTTGTCCAATACATCTGTCATGCATTCTCCTGATACTACTACACTGCGGCATGGGGAGGACCGGCACTTGGACCAACTGGCCTGTCACACCTTTGCCTGTGTGGGGACGGCTCTGCTCCCGATTTGTGCCTCTGCTATTACGGCTGTTGCCATTAACCCTTTCGCTGCCAGCCTACCTGGAGTTTTTGTCACGCTTGGTGCCAGACCATTTTGCACTATTTTGCGCTCCCCATGTTCAAATGTGATTTTTGAAGGGATTTCCAGGGATTTCCCAGGAAAATGATATATTGTTTTTTTCAGCAGTCTGGGCTTTAACATGAAATGTCTTGTTTGTAATTTTTTAGGTGTATTCTCAATACTTGAAATATGTGCAAAAAAAATCAAAAAAAAAAATCTATTTTTTGCAATTTGTAGTGTTTTTTTGTAATAAAAAATGTAAGTTTGTCAATAAAATCTTATTGCATGTGAAACCCCAATTAATCCCGGTCACAGCGTTACCACATATGTATAAGTAGACACCCTTTCCTGCCCAGGAGACTCCCCCAAACTGAAACAGCGCTTTAGGAGATTTTCAGATAAAATACAACTATGCACCGCGCTAAGCGCACCTTGCGGTCTTTCCAGAAAAAGAACCCTTTAAATTTGAAATACCCCCCAAAAACTATATATTCTCTGGAAGTATACACCTCAGGCTTTCTAGGCGTACCAGGTTTGTTGACATGGGCGCAATTTTCTGGAAGTAATCCCCCAATCAATTCTTTGGTTGCACAGAGTTTCCCTAAAAAAGGAAAGAAGAATCAAAGCCACATTTTCCTAAAAAAAACTATATGCAAACAGAAAAAAACAAGTAAAATCTGAAAAAGCAACAACCCCCGAACAGAACAATACCCAACATGCATAGGTACTGTCAAGGGAAGAGTTGCCATACACCCCAAAGTAAAGCATGCACATAACAGTAATTTTGCTTAAAAATTTCAGCTCTGCAGACAAAGTGCGCACCTTGCGATTTTTCAACCAAAACAACCCTTTAAATTTAGAATATCCCCACAAACCATATATTCCCTGAAAGTACACATGTTAAGCTTTCTAAGAGTACTGAGCTTGTTGTAGTGGGCTCATCTTTCTGGAAGTAATCCATTGAAGAATTCTTAGGTTGCACAGGGTTTCCCTAAAAACAATGATAAAAAAGCAGAATAAAAACCATGTTTTCCTAAAATATCAATATGCAAACAAGAAAAAACAAGCTAAATCTGAAAGCGCAAGGTCCCCCCGAGCAGAAAAATACCCAACATGCATAGGTACTATTAACCCTTTTAATTGTCAGCCTACTTGAAGTTTTGTCACCCTCTGTTGACAGGTCATTTTTCCCCATTTTGCGGCATGATTAACCGTGATTTTTGCTGGAATTTCCAGAAAAATTATATACATTACATATACATTTTTTGCAGCAGAGTTTAGGCTTTAACATGAAATGTCTTGTTTGTAATTTTTCTACTGTTTTTTGAATATTTCTGCTTAAAACAAAAAAATATATATTTTTTAAACAATTGTTTCCTTTATTTTAAATAAAACCTTTTTTTTAAATGAAAACCATATTGTATGTGATAGCCCCATTTCTCCCGATTACAACGGTACCACATATGTATCGGTAGCCCCCCCATTCTTGCCCTGGAGACCCCCCAAACTGAAAAGAGCACTTTATTACATTTACAAATAAAATACAACTACTATCCACACTATAAACATAAGGGGTTAATTAAAAAAAAATGACATAGGGTCCCCCCCCTTTTTTGGGGGAATTTTAAGGGTTAGGGTTAGGCTAACCCTTAAAAATAAAAAAATATACAAAAATAAAAATTTGTCCCCCCAAAAAATGGGGACCCCCATGTCATTTTTTTTTTTTTTTTTTTTAAGGGTTAGGGTAACCCTTAGCCTAACCCTAACCCTTAAAATTTTTTTTTTTAATTTTTTTTTTTAATTTTAAGGGTTAGGGTTAGGTTAACCCTAACCCGTAAAAATAAAAAAAATGTACAAAAAAAAAATTTCCCCCCAAAAAATGGGGAAGCCGCCCCCCCCGCCCATGTTTTTTTACTTTACTCACCTCACCCGATTGTCAGCTCCTGTGATGATCAGCTGTCAAATGCCTTGGTGATCGCTGGCCAGAGGGGGGGGGGGAGGGGGCAGGGGATCAGAGCATCCCCTGCCCCTCCACTGCTCTGCGCAGCGATCACCAGGGCATCTGACAGCTCAGCCGAGGAGAGGCAGCAAGAGGCCCGGGAGTGACGTCATAAGCCCCGCCCCCAAAGGGGCGGGGCTTAACAAGATGGCGGCGCCCGTCGGGCGAGGAGGGGGAGAGCCCTTTCAGGCTCTCCCCTGAAGCTGAAGAGGCTGGGGGGGGCGATCGGAGGCCCCCCCAGTGAAGAGGAGACCCGGAGGGAGGCAGCGCGACTGCAGATAAGTAAATGTCATAATTTTTTTTTTTTTTTTTTACAAAACGGGCGGGCTATTCCGGGGGCTCTCCTGGAGCCATCCGACCCCCCACGGGGGATCGGATGGCACCAAATTAAAGAGGAGACCCAGCCGGATCCAACGAGGGGTCAGGTGAGTATTTGTGATTTTTATTTTTTTTACTAGCAGCGGGGAAAGTCAAGCACGTAGATTCTATGTGCTTGGCACTTAAGTGGAGTAGAAGCAAGCACGTAGAAACTACGTGCTTGGCACTGAAAGGGTTAAAAGGGTGCTTAAGTGTCTCTTGGACGGGGCATCTGAGGATGCGGGTAGAGAAGAGTATAGATCTCTACTGCTTTGTGAAGAATTTATTGCATATATTTTGTCTGCTATGGATGATGCCATTAGAATGTGTGGTAGAACTTCTGCCTTGTTGGTGACTATACGCCGCTCTGTTTGGCTACGTCAATGAGTAGCTGATAATGCTGCTAAGAAAGCCCTCACTGGCTTCCCTTTCAAGGGCCTGCGTCTCTTTGGGGAGCGTTTGGATTTGCTTGCCAAGGGTGGCAGGTTACCTCAACGTAAGAGGCCGTCCGGGTCCTTTCGGGGGATGGGTGCCTTTCTCCCATCCTTCCGTGGTTCCAGAACTGGCCGAGGAGTCTCGTTTACTGGGGTCCGAGGAGATCACTGGGGAAGGGGCAGAGGACGCGGATGTCCTGGCCTCTCCTGGGGTCCCAAGCCAAAATCCTCACCCAAGCCCCCTCAGGCATGAAGGGGCGCCCTCACCCATCCGGGTGGGGGGACGGCTCCGGCTCTGGAGGCTTCACGTCTCAGACCGGTGGATTCAGGAGGTAGTGTCCTCCGGTTACAAGATAGTTTGCTGCCTGGCTGCCCCCAAGATTCATTAAATCCCGGATGGCTCAAAACCCCTCCTCAGCTCAGGGTCTGTGCCTTGCTGTCCGAAACCTTCTGGAGTCGGGGGTCATCTGCCAGGTGCCCTTGAGGGAAAGGGGCAGAGGATACTATTCCAATCTTTTCATTGTCCCCAAAAAAGACAGGTCTATCAGACCTATCCTGGATTTAAAGTGCCTCAACAAATTTGTCAGATTCAGACACTTTCGCATGGAGACTCTGCGCTCAGCTGTCAATTCCCTACGCCCGGGAGACTTCATGACCTCTGTAGACATCATGGACGCTTACCTTCATGTACCAATCTTTCCAGGTCATCAGAGATTCCTCAGGTTCGCTCTGGAGGATCAGCACTATCAATTTGTGGCCTTACCTTTCGGTCTCACCTCTGCTCCCAGGGTATTCACCAAGGTGCTGGCGTACGTACTGGCTCTGCTGAGATCTCGGGCATTTGCATCTTCACTTCTCAGTCCTTCCAGCAGTCCGAGCTGGATATCCAGCTGGTGGAGTCCACACTGGAGTCCTTCGGCTGGGTGATCAACCACCCCAAGTCCTTCCTGCCACCGTCAATGGTAAAGTCCTTTCTGGGCATGACTCTGGATACATATCAGGTCAGGATCCTTCTCCCTCAGCAGAAGGTGGAGAATCTTCAGGCCCTAGCCAGGCATCTTCTGTCTTCCCCTCATCCCTCCATGCGGCAGGGGATGCAGTTGGTGGGACTGATGGTGTCCTGCTTCGAGGCAGTTCCATACACTCAGTTTCACATGAGACCCCTTAAAATTCACCTCTTGTCAGTTTGGGTTCGGGACCCTCGATCCCTGGATCAGGTGCTGGTTCTGTCCCCCCTGGCCAGACGGTCTCTCTTGTGGTGGCTGGACTCAAGAAACCTGTTGGTGGGCAGGTCCTTTCTGGCCCCGTGCTGGAAGACAGTCACCACAGATGCCAGCCTGACAGGTTGCGGGGCTTCTGGAAATCCCTGAAATTCCAGGGTCAGTGGGGCCCTCAGGAGGCCTACACCCCTATCAACATTCTGGAATTGAGGGCGATAAGGTTGGTTCTCGCCCAACTGACTCCACACCATCGAGGTTGGGCGGTTCAGGTCCGCTGGGACAACCAGATGGCGATTGCCTACATCAATCAGGGAGGGACCCGGAGCAGGAGGCCTCTCAAGGAAGTGTCCCTGATACTGTCTTGGGCGGAGGAGAATGTTCCCTGCCTCTCAGCTGTGTACATCCTGGGGGTGGAGAATCTGGAGGCACTCCCTCAGCAGGGGGACTTCTCGTCTGGGAGAATGGTCCCTCAGCAGCAGGGTGTTTCTCTCCCTGTGCCACCGTTGGGGTCAGCCAGATGTGGATCTGTTTGCGTCCCGTCACAATCACAAGCTTCCAGTCTTGGTCTCTGTCACAGGACCCTCTGGCCTTGGCCACGGATGCTCTAGCAACGTCTTGGAAGGGCTTTCAGCTTCTTTGTGTTTCCTCCTTTCCCTCTGCTGGGCAGGGTGTTGCGCAAGATTGTTCAGGAAGGGGTGCCAGCCATTCTGGTGGCCCCCCCGTTGGCCAAGAAGGGTGTGGTTCGCCGACGTCATACAGTTGGCAGTAGATCAGTATGCTCTGCCCAAGGATCCAGACCTGCTCACTCAGGGGCAGCTACGCCATTCCAATTTACAAACGCTGGCTTTGATGGCCTGGCTGCTAAAACCTCCATCCTGATGGAGAAGGGGCTGCCTGCCTCTGTAGTTCATACTATGATTCGGGCTAGGAAGCAGTCCTCGTCATCCATCTACTATAGGGTATGGCATGCTTACATTGACTGGTGTGAGTCTAAGTCGCTTCCCTGTCGGATGTTTTCTATCCCCAGGATTCTGGAATTTTTACAACATGGTTTGGATTTGGGTCTTCAGCTTAGTACCCTCAAAGGTCATGTTTCTGCTTTGGCCATATTCTTCCAAAGATCCTTTACTCACCATCGTCTGGTCAAGACCTTTTTCCAGGGGGTTACTCACGTGCGTCCGCCACGTAAGCCTATGTTACCAGTGTGGGATTTGAACTTGGTCTTATCTGCATTACAAGGGTCTCCCTTTGAGTCTTTGCGTGAGGCCTCTTTGTCCATATTGACTCTTAAGGTAGCCTTTTTGGTGGCTATCACTTCTGTTAGGCGTGTTTCTGAGTTGGCGGTGCTTTCTATCAAAGCTCCTTACTTTGAGAGACACCAGGACAAGGTGGTGTTTCGTTTTAAGCCAGATTTTCTGCCTAAGGTTGTGTCTGCTTTCATCTCAATCAGGACATTGTGTTGCCTTCTCTTTGCCCTAATCCTAGTACTCCTAAGGAGCGGGTTTTACATTCTCTGGATGTGGTCAGAACTCTGAAGTTCTATTTGGAAGCTACTGAATCCTTCAGGAAGAAGCTCTTTTTGTGCTCCCGTCTGGACCTAAGAAAGGTCCGGCTCCAGCTAAGTCCACCATCAGCAAGTGGATCTGTCAGGCTTTGGTACAGGCCTACTCTGCTAAGGGGAAGGAGCCTCCCTTCCGTCTTACTGCTCATTCTACTTGTGCTATTGGTGCCTCTTGGGCTTTTCAGCACCAAGCTTCTGTTGAACAAGTTTGCAAGGCCGCCACTTGGTCTTCTGTTCATACCTTTTCCAAGTTTTACAAGGCTGATGTTAAGGCCTCGGCTGATGCTGCCTTTGGTCGCAAAGTACTTCAGGCGGTGGTGGTTTGAACTGCCTGCTGCTACTTTTTGGGGATCCCACCCTACCTTACGGACACGGCCGTTGGATGTCCCATACGTAAGGACTTCTTGAAGCAGGCCGTGCCATGCAATAGGAAAAAAACAGTTCTGTGAGTACTCACCTGTAGAATTGTTTTTACTATGTATGGCACGGCCTGCTTCACCCCACCCTTATCGTTATTCTTGGTTGCCTCTTTATGGTGATTGTTCCAAGTTAGTTGGGGTTGTTACCTTTTTTACCTTTATTATCTCCCGGCTTCTTGTATAACTGCTTGTCAACACTGGGGAGGTCTATTGGTAATCCTGTTTTTATATGGTACCGGGACGAGCCACAACTCTTCTGCAGTACACTGCGCCACCTTGAGGCGGAATATCCCATACGTAAGGACTTCTTGAAGCAGGCCGTGCCATGCATAGTAAAAACAATTCTACAGGTGAGTACTCACAGAATTGTATTTTCTGATGGGAAGCCAGATCTCAATAGAGAAGCTGACTGAAACAAATTGATAAAGTGGCCCATGTCCTTTTCTGCTCTTTTAACATTTTTTTAAAGAAATCTGTTGGACTGGAGGAGTCAAGCTGTTCTCCCCTTTTAAACCTTCATTGTTCAGGGCATAAATGATTCTCTGATTTCTTCTTCTGGGGGGAAAAGTATATCTCAAAAAAATCTACTCGTACATTTCTGCCAAATTTTTAATGAAAATGGGGGCATGTGGAGCTCAGTAATGGTATATTTTTTGTTTAAACTACATTGACTACATACATCTGACTTAATCTTCTGGACACAAATCCCTTTCTTTCACGTCGATGGGGGAAGATAAATAGATTTTTGTGGAGAAACACTTTAGTTGGCTCCCAATAGCATCTGTTTGGCTCACAGACTTGCAATATCCACCCATGATCTTATGACAGGTTTTGTACTCTGCGGCCATTGCAGCTGTATACAGCAAGGAGCCTGTTGACCGGTTTTAGTTTAGTAGCTAGTGTCTGATAGCTCTCTGGGGTATATATGTCCAACATGTGAAGGTACATCGTTATTTTATGGCGTGTGTTGTATCCCACGTGGGTTTTTAAATATTTGGCCTTTCCTTCCTCTTCTCCGCAAAGCAACCAAACAAAACACAACTGGGCCCGGTTATTTATTCATAAGAATAACAAAATGCATTTTATATAAAGCTGTCGGTGTATAATGTATGCATGAAAGACGGAACCCCTCAAACACAATCCCCACCACTAGTTTTGAGCATTTACACGCCACTTAAAGTGGATTGGGGGTGCCCCGTTGTGTGAAACCCCCCAGAAAGCCCAAAAAACTCACCGCGGACAAGCGGAAGGCAGCGATGGACAAGAGAGCGCGCCCGCCGCCTCCCGCGCATCACGCCTACAGGGCGCGCGCCCGAGCCGGGCGTTCACAAACGGCCGGCGCAGGTGTGCGTCCTGCTAGAGGGACGAGTGGGAGGCGGCGGGCGCCGCTGGATCGAGGAGCAGGTAGGGTTTAGGGGTTTCTGGGGGGTGCCCCACAGTCAGGGAGCTGATCGGTCCGGGAATCTTATGGATTCCCCCTCCTCTAAAGGGGAGTAATCTGACAAATCCATAGTCATCGTCCGCGTCCCACACGGGCAGGGCCGACGACAAATGTCTCTTTTTAGCTTGGGCCTTCTTGCCCACCATGCTAACCATGGGACAAGAAGTATCCTTTCCCGGTGGAGGCTGGAATAGGGGCAGAGGTCGGGCGCACCCGACGGCTGCCTGGGGTTCCAAGCCTAAGCCCGCCGGTAAGCCGGCTCAGCAATGAAGGGGCGCCCTCACCCGAACGGTTGGGGGGACGGCTGCGGCTCTTCTTCCAGGTCTGGGCCCGGGAGGTCACAGACAATTGGATCTTGGAATCTTGGAAGTGGTCTCGTCCGGGTACAAACTGAAGTTCGAGTACTGGCCGCCTCCAAGGTTCTTAAGGTCTCGGGTGCCCTCGGACCATCTGGCTGCACAGGGGCTCCTGTTAGCAGTAAGAAACCTTCTGGACATGGGAGTTATTTGCCCGGTGCCTCCGTCGGAGAGAGGCAGGGGTTACTACTCCAACCTTTTCATGGTATCCAAAAAGGAGGGTTCGGTGAGACCCATTCTAGATCTCAAGGTTCTAAACAGGTTTATCAAAGCCAAAAAGTTCAGCATGGAGACTCTGCGCCCCGCTATCATTTCCCTTCACCAGGGGGATTTCATGACATCCATAGACATCAAGGATATCTGCATGTTCCCATTTTTCCAGTGCATCAGATTCCTCAGGTTTGCTGTGGGGGATCAACATTTTCAGTTTGTAGCTCTTCCCTTCGGGCTGACCTCGGCGCCGCGGGTCTTCACCAAGGTCTTGGCGGGAATGATGGCCCTGCTCAGAGCTCAGGGCATTCGCATTGTGCCTTATCTGGACGACCTGTTGATCTCAGCTGCTTCCCTCCCTCAGGCGGAGCTGGACACCCACCAGGTGGCGTCGACCCTGGAAAGGTTTGGGTGGGTGATCAACCGCCCCAAGTCTTCTCTCACGAGTGATTTCATTTCTGGGCATGAATCTGGATACCATTCAGGCCAGAGTGTTTCTGCCCCAGACCAAGGTGCAGGGGATTTGGGGTCTGATCCGTTTTCTTCTGGCCAATCCTTGTCCATCTATCCGACAGGGGATGAAACTGGTGGGCTTGATGGTGTCCTCCTTCGAGGCGGTACCATTTGCACAGTTTCACATGAGATCTCTTCAACTTCACCTATTGACGCATTGGGACAGGTGTCCGCAGTCATCGGATCGCTCTTTCAGGATGTCTCCCAGGGTTCGGCAGGTGGCTGGAATCGAGCAACCTGTTGAAGGGCAGATCCTTTCTGGTGCCTCGTTGGGAGACGGTCACCACGGATGCCAGCCTGTCGGGCTGGGGAGGTTATTGGAAAAGTCATCAGTTCAGCGGGGTGTGGGGTCCTCAGGAGGCTCACACCCCCATCAATGTCTTGGAGCTCAGAGACCGAACGGTAGCTTACATCAATCACCAAGGAGGGACTCGCAGCAGGAGTACCCTCAGGGAAGTCTCTCTGATCCTGCACAGGGCGGAGAGCAATGTTCCTTGCATTTCGGCAGTCTACATTCCGGGAGTGGAGAACACGGAGGCGGATTCCCTGAGCAGGGGATCCTCTCGCCAAGGAGATTAGTCTATCAACCCCAAGGTTTTTCTGGATCTTTGCCGCAAGTGGGGGACTCCGGAGGTGGATCTCTGTGCCTCGAGGCACAATCACAAACTTCCGGCCTTTGTGTCTCTTTCTCAGGATCCTCTATCTCTGGCAGTGGATGCCTTGTCCCTTGCGTGGAAGGATCTGTACCTGTTTCCGCCCGTCTCCATGCTGGGCAGGGTAGTTCGCGAACTGGTTCTAGAAGGGGCACCAGCAATTCTGGTGGCTCCAAGGTGGCCAAGAAGGGTTTGGTACGCAGACATTGTAAGGCTGGCCGTAGATCAGTACCGGCTTCCCTTGTTGCCGGATCTGTTATCTCAGGGTCAACTACTTTACCCCAATTTACAAATGCTGGCTTTGACGGCTTGGCTGCTGAAACCTTCATTCTGAAGGAGGAAGGTTTGTCTGCTGTTGTACAGACCTTGATTAGGGCCAGGAAGCGGTCCTCTTCTGGCATTTACTATAGGACTTGGAGGTCCTATATTTATTGGTGTGAGGCTAGGGCCTTGCCTTGCAGGGTGTTATCGATTCCTAGGATTTTGGAGTTTCTTCAGCATAATCTGGATCTTGGGTTCCAGCTTAGTACTTTGAAAGGACAGGTTTCTGCTCTGTCGGTTTTCTTCCAGAGGTCTTTTGCCTTACACCCGCTGGTTAAGACCTTTTTCCAGGGGGTCGCGCATGTGCGGCCCCCTTGGAAGGCTGTGGTTCCTGCTTGGGATTTGAACTTGGTTCTTTCAGCTCTCCAGGGTCCTCCTTTTGAGCCGTTACAGGATATTGCTTTTTCGGTTCTCAGAAGGTTGCTTTCTTGGTGGCTATTTCCTCTGTTCGGCGTGTCTCTGAGTTGGCGGCTCTGTCGATTCAGGCCCCTTACTTTGAGAAACACCAGGATAAGGTGGTTTTTCGTTTTAAGCCAGATTTCCTTCCTAAGGTGGTGTCTGCTTTCCACCTCAATCAGGATATTGTTCTCCCTTCCTTGTGTCCTAAGCCTAACAATGACAAGGAGATGGTTCTGCACAATTTGGATGTTGTTCGCTGTGTGAAGTACTATTTGGTGACTACTTCTTCCTTCCGCAAGACTGACGCTTTTTTCGTGGTGCCCTGCGGGCCCAGGAAGGATTTGGCGTCTGCTAAGTCTACGATTAGCAAATGGATTCGTCAGGCCATTGTTGGGGCCTATTCTGCTAAGGGGAGGACTCCCCCTTTTAGGGTCACTGGCACACTTAGAATAATACCATTTTGTGAGTACTCTCCTTTAAAACGGGTATTATGAGTGTGCCATACACTCCACTTCGCCCCACCCCTTTTTTTTCAGGTATTCTGGGGCATTTATATTGGTTTTGGTTGTTAAGGTTATAATTGGTTCTTCCTGGTCCCCTTACTGCTTTTTTACACTGGGAAATTGGTTTGAGGTCCCGGGTATATAATACCCGTTTTAAAGTGGTACAAGCCCCATAATTCTCAACATCAAGTGGGGGGAGGGGGTAGTCTCCCAACAATTCGAACCCTTAGGAAGAATATATTTTAAAGACTGTAATGTGAAATTGTTTTAATATTACAAATCCATATAAACATGCCAGATATTGAGAGGAGGGGTTACCGTATTGCCCCGCCTATAAGACGCACCAACCCCCGAAAGTGGTGGTGGGGGCCGGGGTTACTGAGAATGTGAATGTTGGTGCACCTTTTGGGTGAATGTTTAAAAAAAGAAACTTGGCTATACCTGGCGCTCCTACATTCCTGGCAGCTGCAGGAGGCTGCTTGTCAGGCGCAACACACACACGCTACACAAGAACTCGGTCCGTTCAGCGGATGGGCGTTTCCTGTATGCGCTGTCCTCATTGGACTCTATCCGCAGGCCACGACCACCTGCTGCACTGACCAGGTGTTTGTGTAGGGTGTGCACCGCACCTGAGAAGCAACGGTGGGGACAGCTCATCCATCGCCTGCCCTCCCGCAACTACCAGCAACGTGGGAGCGCTGGGTATACTTTTAGTTTTTTTTTTTTGTCTAGTGTCAGGGAAGGGAGGTGGGATGATTCTGCCACACGGCCTATATGGGATGGGGAATGAATGCCACACTGCATATATGGGATGGGGGATGAATGCAACACTGCATATATGGGAATGGGATGGGGGAATTCCACTCTGCCTATATGGGGAATGGAATGGGGGAATGCCATTCTGCCTAAAATGGGGGGATTATGCACCTTGCCTATTTGGTTCTTTTGGGGGGGGGGGGGGGGGGTGCTGCGTTTAGCACATTTGGTTCAGAATATTTTTTTTCTTATTCTCCTCCTTCAAATCTTGGGTACAGCTTATGGGCAGGTACATTTTCCAAGGCGAAAATTATGGTTTCTTATATTCCCCAACTGAAAAGCATTCCCGCCAAGAATGTGGTTTTCTTATCTGGTAAAAATAAAATCCAGGGGTTGACAGGCTTTTGAGTGTTCCATTACACTTTTACAGGGGTGATCTATCCCACTCCAATGTCTTCTGTACGGGGCAATGGCTCGAAATATCTTCCCAGAGCATTGCATGATGGATAAAAGCATCTGCACACGAGAGCAATTGCTGTAGCTGTTATTCCAGCATAGGCAAGATGGAATGTGATCAAAGCCGGTCACTGTCCTGATTTTCTCTTTCCATTAAAATAACCAGCCTGGCTTGGTGTAGAACTGACGCTTCTCTTGCTATTTAGCATATTTATATGGATTTTTGCTATTTTTCTGTGATGAAGCACCTGTAACAAAGCGAGTACAGCGATCCCAGTGTCTTTGGAAGTTGGTCTTTTATAGCTTTTATGTTTATAGCAAGAAAACAGTTATTGGAAAGCTCGACGTCCAGGGGAGCTCGTGCTGTAGAATAAATTGGAAAGATTTTGTTCTGTGGGGAGAGAAGAGCTTTGCTTTGCTGTTCTCAGAAGTGAGCAGTTGTAGGGCAGGAAATCACATTACCCCAAACTATCCTAATGGGAGAAGGGCTACTGATCAGCACTTTTTAGGCTTGACATTGCTTCCCGACAGGGGCGGACTGGCCATAGGGCATACCGGGCACAATACCGGTGGGCTGCGCCTGCCCCACACTGCAAAAATGTCAAATTCATGCTGCTGCAGCTTTGCCGAACCAATAGGAAGCCGGCCACTTGGCAGCAGCAGAGCGGTTGTTAGGGCAAATCAAAGCCCCGCAGAAGGACAGTCAGAACTCTCGGGGCTCTGCGCAGATGAATGTTATGCTGGTAGGCATTGGCAGCTCAGGGGTTACACCACTACCACCACCCCCCCCCCCCCCCAATATCTTATAGATTCCCAGTCTGATCGCTATGGGTTTTGGTCCACTTTAAGTTCTCTACTTGCCTGCCCTCATGCAGACCCAGCATGATCCAGGGTGCCATAGTCTAGTCATGTCTTTCCCGTTCAGCTGCTGACAGGTCCTCTTAGCCAGCTGCAGGAAGCAGAGAAACTGAGCTCTGAGCTGCCATCTGTTGATGCAGCTTCTCTTCGGCATCCAGTCAATAAAATTGCGCGCTCCCTCATGTGTGATCACCATCCAATGGAGTGCGATTGCTAGTGCTAGCACCATAAAACTGCTGCATACAGGACCTTTGCAATGCGATTAGAATCAACAATCGCAGATACGAATGTGCCTGTGGCCCATGTGACCAGATAATTCCCGGGGCGTTTTTTGTGCCCAGTCCGCCCCTGCTTCCCGAAGGACAGGTTTCCCAGCGCAAACAACTTTTGGCCTAACGACAAGTAGTGTTCAAACAATTAAACAAGCCTGAATTGTTTTACATGCAGAAAATATTTAATGACTGATTAATAATGAGGTGTCATTGACTTGTATCTCCCATTTTTTCCCCCCCGTACACAGTAATCATCTGGAGAAGAGCCTTCAGCTACTTATGGACCGGGTTGATGAAATGAGCCAGGACATTGTCAAATTTAACACGTACCTGAGGAACGCCAGTAAGCAGACACAGCAGAAACACCAGGTAGGTCTCCTTGAGGCGTTGCAGGTGCATCCTCACATCAATCTTTCCACTTTCCCTTTTTGTTAAAGCGGACCTTCACCCTGAATAAGAGTCTTATCTTATATGTTTCCCCCACCCTGTACATATAGATTGCTCACATTAAAAAATCATCCTACCTGCATCTACTGCATGTTATGAGCCTTTAAACATCCAAGATGGCGGCTCATGGAGCATCAGGCAGCCTGCAAACAGGAAGTGTCTTCTAACTATCGCTCTGCATTCTGGGATTGCTGTCCTTTCCCTGACCCCAGCTCTGCTCTGTCTGAGCACAGCACAGCTATAACCCCATCCCCTGCTCTTTATCTCGCTCTCCTCTCCTCAGTATGTGTGATGCTTCTGAGTCAAGATGGCGCCACCCATATCCTAGAGTTCTGAGCAGAGTTTCATCCCAGTGGGGAAAAGAATAAGAAGTGACTAAAAACTTGAAATATATTAATTTTAGATGCTGGTGGAAATAGTTTAAGGGTTTGGGCTTTTTATTAAATCATGCTGAAGGTCCGGCAATATAAGTCTGCTTTGAAAACAAATGTCCCTAAAAAGGCTTAAAGCGGACCAAAACTCCATGAAGAGCACCCTTTGCCAATTTTTAGTGCTTCTGCGTCCCTCTAATCCCTAAAGCTCCGCCTCCTCCATTCATTGCCATTGTTATGTGTGTGGCAGTGATGTCATTGCCAAACCAATGCAATGACTGATCACCTGCCATCTTACAGAGAGGGACAGCAAAAAACAGTGTTCCAAGACAATTCAAAAAATGAAACTATCCATTTCTAGTTCTACACCCTAAGAAGGAAGTGTCGGAAGGGGCTATGGTCAAATGTATTTCACAAGATCGGTTGGTTTTGGTCCGCTTTAAATGCAATAAACGACAAAAAGTACAGCTAAATTGCAAAGCCACAGACACAATCTTTATTGAAATATGTGACGCTATTAATAACACCCCCCGGTTTCTGTATATACTCATCTTAAACTTCAATCCCAAAGCCTATATGTGGGCCCCTGTCGGCATCGCTGCTCTGCAGGCTTTTCTTCCCTCGACAGACTAAGATGTCTGCCAGTGGGGCCCTGCAGGCCAGAGGGAGCAGAAATGCTGGGGGTGCTGTGGAGTAGGGCAAAGATTTGCCACAGGATTGAGGAATGATTGGAAATGGCTGCAGTGAGAAACACCTTGCTTCCTCCATTTACTCCAGTGGGGGTGCCTGTCGGAGTATCTCTTGAAGAGAGCCAACTACTTTTAATGGATTTTGGTCCACTTTAATGGGACTCTAGGCAAAGTCAATAAGCTATCATTCAGCATCTCAACTTTTCATGGCTGTGCTCTTTCTTCCCGTCAGAACGCAGCTTCTCCTCCAAGTAGAGACAAAGCAAAGAGTAGCACACCCCCTGAATTCCTTTGGCATAGTCCACCAATAATAGGGCTAAGATGGTGGTCTACAGCTCTGCCCCCGTTTGTCAGCTCAGCAAAAAACAAGCATACTAGTATTATGCAGCCTGAGCTGTTAAAGCCAACTTCCATTCCACCTTTCTGCCCCCCACTTGCGACCCCCAATTAGCATATGAATAACCTTTTTAGATCGAATTAACATTTAAATCGCCTGTGGCTGTCTGTGTGCTTGTGGTTGTAAGTAGGTGTCACAATAACGGCCTTGGTACAATACAATAGAGCCTACGCCCCCTCCTTTCATTATTGATCATCAGACTGTGGACACTGGGATAGAGGGAGAACAGCCTGGTAAGGAGAATGCCTTGCCCATTATGCTGATTTATTATGTGGCATCACAAAGCCAAGGCCCACGGCCATATTTCGAGAGAGACCATAAGGTGAAACTTTCCTAAAGAAGACTAGAGCAGAATGAAAACCGGCTGGCCAGCGGTATACCTGCAGATGGGGAGGAATTACAGCTCACTTCCTGTTCTAGTCCTGCCTTCCAGCTAATAGTTAACCCATTTGTTACAGCTCGGTGCCCCTGTAAGGGAAAACCATTATTCTAAGTATGTCACACACCCCTGCTTCAGATAGTCATTACACTTGGGTTATACTGACCTGTAGATGGCGATCTTGCAGAGATGTCAATAAAAAAAAAAAGGAAGACCCTCCCAGTCCATAAATACCTGGGACCTCCCACTCATTCCCCGTCTTTCATCTCTGCAGACGGCGAGCAAGTCAGAAGATGGATGTCTCCTTGCAGGTAGCCGGGGTAACTCCCGGCCCCTCTATTTGGTCTGTTTCTGTCCAGATCCCTTTAACTGATTTTACTTCGCCTCCCAGCACAGGCTGCTGGTTCGGACAACGGTAGACGGCACCCTATGGTGCTTAGGAGCTACGCTCCACCGTGAGACCCCATACCAAGAGGTAGGCGGTTAGCCGGGTTGGTGACCCCGGCTTGGGATGCCCTGTCCCTTGGCCTTCCACCCTAGCGTGGATTCCCCCTCTCCCAGATAACCTTAGAGGGGGGGGGGGGGGGGGCCCTTGTCCCTTGAGGACTTAGATGCTGTTGGGTCCTTTATTGTATGTGTGGGCACTCGATCACAGTGTGTGTGTGTTGCTTTTTGTTATGGTACTTAAGCGCCGGCGGTCTTGTTAGCTGATGGCGGCGGGGAGCTTCTTCCCCTCAGGTGCGGGGCTGGGCGTTTGCGCGATCGCCTACGGTCTGCCCCCGTGCTGCTGGCGCCGCTGTTTAGTTCTCGGCTATTGGCTGGGAGCGAAGGGGGAGGGGCGGAGCCGGGCGCGACGCGCGAACCGCGCCCGCACGCGGTTACCACTGGTTACGCGCCTCTTTTCCTCCCTGCGTTTGTGTGCGTGTGTCGGTCGGCTGTCATTTTGGTCGATGAGTTGCCTTTGGGGCCCCTATTAGTTTTGTATTGTATCCATGCCCCTCTGTGTGGCGGCGGGGGTGATGTCTGTAATGCTTGTCTATTGACATTGTTGGACATTTACTTGTATGGGGTCTGATTGCTGTGCCTGTCTTTTGTCTTCCAGGTGGACCCTTGTTACTATTAAAGGGGGGGGGGGGGTTCTCCCGGTCCTGGGGTCCCTGGTTTTAAATTGGTTCTGTGAAATTCCTCCCATGTGGGACTTAAAGGGGCATCCTGGGTAGCATTTACTGCGTAATTCCCTCTGGTCATTGTGCCTAATTAGCACCATATGGAGGCTTCCCCGGATACGGGACTTAAGCTCCCCTCGGGGCAATCCAGGCAGTGTTTGGGGCGTGGGGTATCCCTTTCGGAGGATGATGTATTTCTTTGTGTACCATGTGCGCAGCGGACTATTACGCGGTAAACCGGATCACCGGCATCTGGTTCTGCTCCGCCGGTCTCTTCTCCTACTCCCCCCCCGTCTGATCCGTACCCCATGTGATGTCATGGGTGGGGAGTCGCATTCTGAGGTGTCTCTTTGGACTGGTCCGATTGCCCCCCGTTAGAGGAAGGGGAGCTGTTTGAGGAGTCGGATGGGTCTGATGATCAGCAGTTTGTTGGTGCTGATACCGAGCAGGGTCAGGGGGATTCTTTGGATACCTCTAAGGTCCTGTCTCATATGTTTGAGGTCTTGGCTATTTCTCCTCCTGAAGTGGCTCCTCCGCAAAAGGGGGAGTTCTTTGTGGCGACCAAGCCGCGCTTGGAATTCCCTTATCAAAAGCATTTTGATGGCATTATTCTCAAGGAGTGGGAGAGGCCTACTCTACTTCCAGGTGTTCCTCCGGGTTGGGACAAAAAATATCCCTTTCCGGTGGACGCGGTGAAGTGCTGGTCGTCCCCTTCCGAGGTGGATGCTCCTGTTTTGGGGTTGTCCAGCACCTCCATCTTACATTCTCCGGACCGTACTACCCTCAAGGATGGTGAGGATAAACGCATTGACTAGATGGCTTGTCATGGGTTTGCCAGTGTTGGGTCGGCCTTGCGGCCTGTTTGGGCTTCGGCTGCCAGGTCGGTTGTTGGACTGTTGACTACTTCCGGGCTTGACCCGGCTAGTGAGGCGGCTGATTTTGTGTCCAAAAAGTCACTTACGGCTCTTCTCTTTGTGGGGTTGAGGCTCTTTGGAGAAAAATTGGATTCGGTTGCAAAGGGTGGTAAGTTACCTCAGCGTAAGAAGGAGCGTCGTCCCTTTCGGGGGCGGCTTCCTTCACTCCTTCCTTTCGTAGGGGCAGAGTTGGCAGGGGGTTGGCCTTCTCCTCCTCCAGAGGTAATTCCTGGAATCGGGGCAGGGGTCATGCCCGTCCAGGACACAGCTGGGGCTCTAAGCCTAAAGCCGCTGCCAAGCCGGCTCAGCATTGAAGGGGCGCCCTCACCCTTGCGGGTGGGTGGACGGCTGCAACTCTTCTCCCGGGTCTGGGTCCAAGAGGTTCTCGGACAGATGGATTCGGGAAGTGGTGTCTTCCGGTTACAAGCTGGAGTTCGAGTTCTGGCCCCCTCCCAGATTCTTCAGGTCTCGGGTGCCTTCAGATCCTCTGGCTGCGCAGGGGCTTCGGGCGGCAGTAGCAAATCTGGACATGGCTGTCATTTGTCCGGTGCCCCCCTCGGACCGGGGCCTGGGCTACTATTCCGATCCGTTCGTCCCATTCTGGATCTGAAGTTACTCAACAGGTTCGTCCGTCCCCGGAAGTTCTGCATGGAAACTTTGCGTTCAGCCATCTACTCACTTCGTCAGGGGGACTTCATGACGTCCATAGACATCAAGGAATCTTATCTGCATATTCCAATCTTTCCGGCACACCAGAGATCTCTCAGGTTCTTTGTAGAAATTCTACCTTTTCAGTTTGTGGCTCTTCCGTTTGGCCTTACCTTGGCTCCAAGGGTTTTCACCAAGGTGCTGTCGGGGGTGATGGCCCTCCTCAGAGCCCAGGGTATCCGCATCGTGCCTTATCTGGACGATCTTCTTATTGTGGCATCTTCTCTCAGCCAGGCGGAGCTGGATACCAGGACTGTGGTAGCCACCCTGGAGAGATTCGGCTGTGTGATCAACTATCCCAAGTCCTGCCTCTCTCCCTCCAGGGTGGCGGCATTCCTGGGAATGTCTCTGGATACTTCAGTCCAGGGTGTTCCTCCCCCGGGCCAAGGTTCTTCTGATTCAGGAATTGATTCAGCGTCTCCTATCCATCCCTCGCCCGTCCATTCGGCTGGGGATGCGATTGGTGGGATTGATGGTGGCATCGTTCGAGGCGGTTCCCTTTGCCCAGTTTCACACAAGGACGCTCCAGCTCCATCTCTTGGCGGCCTGGGACGGGTCCCCGCTGTCATTGGATCAGTCTTTTCTGATGTCCCCCCGGGTGCGGCGTTCCCTTCAGTGGTGGCTGGAACCAAGCAATCTGACGAGGGGCAGATCCTTTCTGACCCCTTGTTGGGAGACGGTCACCACGGATGCCAGCATGTCAGGTTGGGGGGGGATTTTTGGAAGGATCTTCAGTTTCAGGGCCTGTGGGGGCCTCAGGAGGCTCACGATCCCATCAATGTTCTGGAGCTGAGAGCCATAAGGTTGGTTCTGGCTCACTTGACTCATCAGTTGCGGGGCCTACCGGTTCAAGTTCGGTCGGACGGTGGTCGCCTACATCAATCACCAGGGAGGGACTCGCAGCAGGTGGGCCCTCAGGGAAGTGTCTTTGATCCTGGCTTGGGCAGAGAGCAATGTCCCATGCATCTCGGCGGTGTACATTCCAGGAGTGGAGAACACGGAGGCGGACTCCTTGAGCAGGGGCTCATCTCGCCGGGGATGATGGTCGCTCAGTCCCAAGGTGTTTCGGTCGCTTTGCCACCGGTGGGGGATTCCGGGGGTGGACCTCGTTGCCTCTCGTCACAGTCACAAGCTTCCGGCATTTGTGTCTCTCTCGCGGGATCCGCTGGCTCTGGCAGCGGATGCCATGTCTCTGAACTGGGGTTGATCTGGGGTTTCTGTACCTGTTCCCTCCGTTTCCCATGGTGGGCAAAGTGGTGCACAAGCTGGCCCTAGAGGGCACATCAGCAATCCTGGTGGCTCCAAGATGGCCAAGACAGGTTTGGTTCGCAGACGTGGTAAGGTTGGCAGAGGATCAGTTAGATCTGCCCCTTCTGCCGGATCTGCTCACTCAGGGTCCACTGCTCTACCCCAATTTACCAACACTGGCTTTGACGGCGTGGCTGCTGAAACCTCCATCTTGAAGCTGGATGCTGTCATTCAGACTCTGGTTAGGGCTAGAAAGAAGTCTTCCTCTGCCATCTACTATAGGATTTGGAGGTCTTATATTGATTGGTGTGAGGTCCGGGCCTTGCCTTGCAGGGTGTTTTCTATCCCTAGGGTTTTGGAATTTCTGCAACATGGTCTGGACCTGGGTTTGCAGCTTAGTACGCTGAAAGGGCACGTTTCTGCCCTGGCGGTTTTCTTTCAAAGGTCTTTTGCTCTTCATCCTCTGGTTAGGACCTTTTTCCAGGGGTTTACGAATGTCTGCCTCCTAGGAAGCCTTTGCTCCCAGTTTGGGATTTGAATTTGGTTCTCTCTGCTTTTCAGGGTCCTCCTTTTGAACCTTTGCAGGTTTTTGCTCTTTCTACGCTTACTCAGAAGGTCGCGTTTTTGGTTGCCATCACTTCCGTTCGGCGTGTATCGGAGTTGGCGGCTTTGTCCATTAAGGCTCCTTATTTTGAGAGGCATCAGGACAAGGTTGTTTTCCGCTTCAAGCCAGATTTCCTTCCTAAGGTGGTCTCTTCTTTCCATCTTAATCAGGACATTGTTCTTCCCTCCTTGTGTCCTAAGCCCAGCAATGGCAAGGAGAGGGTTTTGCATTCTCTGGATGTGGTTCGCTGTGTGAAGTACTATTTGGTGGCTACTTCCTCTTTTCGTAAGACTGACGCCTTTTTGTGGTGCCCTCCTGGCCTAGGAAGGGTTTGGCACCCGCCAAGTCTTCCATTAGTAAATGGATTCGCCAGGCCATTGTTGGGGCCTATTCTGCCAAGGGGAAGATTCCCCCTTTTCGTGTTACTGCTCATTCTACTCGGGCTGTCGGGGCGTCCTGGGCTTTCCAGCACCAGGCCTCTGTTGAGCAAGTTTGTAAGGCTGCTACTTGGTCTTCTGTTCACACTTTTTCCAAGTTTTACAAGGTTGATGTGCGGGCCTCAGCGGATGCTGTTTTTGGCCGCAAAGTTCTGCAAGCTGCAGTGGTTTAAGTTGTGCATTGTTGCCTTGTTTTGGATCCCCGCCCTTTATGGACACTGCTATTGGATGCCCCAAGTGTAATGACTATCTGAAGCGGGGTGTGTGACATACTTAGAATAATACCATTTTGTGAATACTCGCCTGTAAAATGGGTATTATAAGTATGTCACACACCCCGCTTCACCCCACCCTTTGGTATTCTGGATCCTTTATATGGTGAACCTTTCTTACTGTTTATTTGGGCTTTTCCTGGTCCCTTTGTTTCCTTACTGCTGTTTTAATACTGGGGAATGAGTGGGAGGTCCAAGGTATTTATGGACTGGGAGGGTCTTTTTTTTTTTTTACATCTCTGCAAGATCGCCATCTACAGGTCAGTATAACCCAAGTGTAATGACTATCTGAAGCGGGGTGTGTGACATACTTATAATACCCATTTTACAGGTGCTTATTCACAAAATGGTATTTTTACAGCTGAACACGGATGGAATGTATGAACATAACACAATGCAGGAAACAGAAGAGTAGCATCGGTATCAATAACTGATCACATGACCGAATCCCCCAGACAGGGCAGCCGTTGATTGCAAGAAAAGACTTCCAATTCCAAAGCTTAGCTGGCTGGCCAAACTGTACATTTGGAAAATGAATTTTCCAGGGTGAAGACCTGTGTTCAGGCTCTATGTTCTTCACTTCCTCATCCTGCTAATGAAGCAATTTCACCAAAAGGATAAACTATTTCTTTTTTTCTTCATTCAGGAAAACTAGAAATTTTTAAAGGTGCTCAGCAGCGAGTTTGCCCTGTGGTCATTAAATAGGTTTTCAGCATTCTCTCACCGAGTATCATTTAAAAAGTGGGATTTTATCGAAGGAAAAAGTTCAGCAGTGCAGGCTTCATTTACTTCTAATTGTCGTGGTTCATTACAGCATAGTTAATATCCATCAATCGGCCAAATCCTCATCTGTTCTGGAGGAGGAGCTTTTAACGACAAATGTTTTTTTTTTGTGTGTTTTACAATTTGACGTTTTAAAATTCAGCTGCAAAACGATTATTTTCTTTTCCCCAGAACTGCCTACACACTGACTTATACTCTGGGGGCACAAAGGAAAATTTGTTTGGGAGGGGGTCACAAAATCGATCGTTTAACGCCTGTTTGATCGAGCAATCTGCAACGTGGGGATGTGGGCTGCTTCCAGCACAGAGAGCAATCACACCAGAAACACCCACACGCCACTTACAACAAGCTGCCAACACCACCGTAACGACACTTTATATGATTAAATCGGGCCGTGGAACCCTCCTCAATCACCATCCGATCAAACTCTGCTGGCAAGTAATCGAAACAGTCACAACACACACCTACACACCCCTCTCCACATACAAGCAGGACACAGGCAATACACATGGATTCCATCCCACACTTACCCTGTGGAGAGTCTGATCAGTTCTGCTGTCGAACTATCGGATACAATCAGCTTGCAATCTGCTGGTTCACACACAGTCACCATGCAGCACTCCAAGTTAATTGTGAGTCATTTATCCTTGTTGCACTACATGATTAGTTACGCTTTCCCAATCATACAATGAATTAGTTACAATCGATCTTAGTCTAGTCTATGGGTAATACAAATTATCAGGCGGTCATACAATCTTCAGAAACTAGGGTAGATTTTAGAGCGCCAAATAAACCAGGTTAGAGGATTTCTAATTGCCAAAAAGGTAGGCCTGTGCAAAATGGAAATTTTACAATTTTAATAAAAAAATAAAGACCAAAATACAAATAAACAAAAAAAAGTCATCATACAAATATGCAGAAAAACAGAAAAAAGGGGAGAAAACACTGAAAATACAATATCTCATAAAGGGATACAAAGTCTTCAGCTTCCAATCGTTGGGGGAGCAGTGGGTCAGACACCACGATCAGGGATCGGACCCTCTGTATGTGACTAAGAAAACCATCTCTCCCCCCCCCCCCCCCCCCCTGGATTTATCCTATATTCCAAGGGGCTGGAAGACAGATGCCATCCCCCCTGGGTGGGTGCTGGGGCCAGGCTGATTTTATTAGCTTGGGAGTAAATTATTTGTAGTCACCCTTTTAGTACTCGAAGTTGCTCCCCCACCTTTCAGTGGTGTTTTCTGTTTCTAGATAAGGATTTATTGCCCCTGTGTCCAGGAAGTCTTTGAAGAACCCTGCTTATTTTGTTATAGGATATTTGCAGGAATGCTGGGGATGGGGCAGAGGGGGAAGCATGACATAAATTAGGACATTGGGTGTCACAGGGGGCATCCATGGCCAGCAGATACAGGAATTTTTCCTCTGCATGTAACTGATCCGTGCATTGTGACATGTCTGGAGCCTGTGGGCTGCCCTAATTGCATCAACCGGGGAGGTCTTGGGGGTTAGGTGCCTTGCTCAAGAGCTCCATACACTTGCCTGCCTTTTGCTCCCACAGACCAGATTCGGGCAAGTGCGTGGATTGAGTGCCATGCTGAGCCAATCAGCGCACTTTCACTTGACGTCGCTGACGGCTATGCTAACGAGCAGCGCTGAAGGGGGCCGTTTGCGCCGTCAGCTACATACCCCGCTCACCACCTAGCTGCAGCATTCTCGCGCCGCCCATTCAGACAGGCCGGGTGTGCGGCTAGAGGTGAGCAGGGATGTGGCCGCAGCAGTGAGACACAGCGAGGGCTTCGGGAAGGTGAATATATTGGGGCTTCTGGGAGGTTTTACACAGCAGGGCATCCCTATTCAGAATACCCCAAGGAGTGGAACTTGAACGGCCCTAGAGTCTTTTAGGCACCAGGGCCCCAGAAGTTCCTTCTTGGCACCTGGTGCCTACTTGGCACCTGGCACCTTTTTGTGCATTGCACATCATATTATATGCACTTTAGCGCTTTGCAGTCCATTCATTTATATTTAACCATATATTGTGCAGATTACATTTATTCTAAGTATACAGTACGTCCTGCTCCGGATAGAATACTTACACTTTGGTAATCTTCCGCCAGATGGCGCTGCACTGCAGAGACACGGAAAAAAGGCTCCTCCCGGTCCCTCAAATACCCGGGGACCTCCCACAAACACAACATGAAGTATCACTCTTTCGCAGGTGAGTGGGGCTATTACAGCCTGCGGCCCTGTTGGACTACTCCCACCCTTCCTTTTCGTGATGTGCCTCCCAGCCTGGGCTGCGCTGGTCGGGTGAAGGTAGGCAGCACCATGTGTGCTTATGGAGCCGGGTAGGCGGTTAGGCTGATGGTGAGCCTCTAGTGGATGTGGTGGACCCTGTGTAAAGGGTCGCCATCCTCCCTCGTTTCCCCCGTATTTCGGGGGGGGTCTTAGTGTACTGTATTGTCACGCTTATGGCCTTAGTATTGCCCTTGTCTTGTAACTGGGTGTCAGAGCCGCGCTGCTAGCTCTTCATAGTTGTTGGCTGCCGCCGTGTGTGCGTTCTTTCTTTACTAAAGTGTGCTGCGCCGGGCGGCGGCATCGTTCAGACGCTACGGCGTCTCCATTAGCCAAGGCTTATACTAAGAGTATCTTACCCCTTGCTTGTCAAGACTTGACTGCTGCCTCAGAGCTTCGCGCTCTTTGGGGGAGGCGGGGACCTGGCGTGGCGCGTTCCGCGTCACGGCCAGATCGGGTCCGCCCTTCGAGGTTCGCTTGGTGCCATTTTGATGATCTTTGCGCGGGGTTGTGGTCCTCCTCCTCCCTTGGTCTGTAAGTGCCCTCGCGGGCGATCTCATTATCAAAAATGTTTCTGCTGCGCATGGCTCTGACACCCCTTATTCTCTGTCTTTCAGACGTCAGACTCCGGTGGCTTCTCCCGGCCTGACATAAATTATAGCGGGCTTGCAAAAAATTCTCCCACATTCCTAGCGGGTCTTTGGGGCATCCAGGGTTGCTTATTGCATAAATCCCTGCTGGCATATTTGCCTTGTTAATCACCATATGGAGGCATCTCAGAATTATGTGACCGGGGTCCCTCTGGGACAAGACCGGCTGTGTACAGCGTGTGGACAACCCCATGCTGATGCTGACAGAGCACGGGTCTGCGCACCATGTGCCGAACAAGCACTGGCCCTGCAATCAGGGTTGCCAGTGGCTGCACCTCGCTTCAATACACCTGTCTCCCCGTGCTTAAATCTCACTCCTGATGAGTCGCACTCGAGTGGGGATGACCAGCAGGTCGTGCCGCGCAGACTGCCTACGGCTGATCAGATTATTTCGAGGTTGTCGGAGCGCTTGGGCCCTGGTAAGAAGCGGCCCCTGACGCCTTCTGTTTCGCCTTTTCCTACTGGAACTGAGGAGTTTACTACTCTGTGTGTTGTCGCCCCTTCTGATGAAGGGGAGTTATTCTCTGACTCAGGCTCATCTGATGAGGGGCCTAGGAGTCATGATGATACTGGTCCTGAATACTGGGGCCAGTGTGACACTGACGAATTATTAATAAAGGTCTTTGAGGTCCTGTCTATCTTACTCCCTGGTGAGGCTCCCAAGCCTAGAGGGGAGAGTTTCCATACAGCGACACCGCGCTTGGAATTTCTGGAGCAGGATTTCCAGGCTCTTGTCTTCAAAGAATGGGAATCCCCTAGTAAACTGCCAGGGGTTCCAGGGGACTGGGATTGGAAATACCCTTTCCCCCCTGATGTGGTTAATTGTTGGTCATCACCTCCCGTGGTGGATGCACCGATCATAGGGGTTCTTAACCCCCCCTTTATTACGGCCCCTGCTTACCGTACCCTTCGGGATGCTGAGGACCGGCGCATTGATAGGCTGGCTTCACACGCCTTTTCTTGTGCAGGAACGGCGCTGCGCCCGGTCTGTGCCGCGGCCATCACTGCAGTGGCCGCTAGAACCCTCATCAGAAAGATGCTTGATCACCCTGAGGATCTCCCCTGGGAGGTGTTTAATGCACTCTCCAGTTGTGATGTATTTGTAAAATTTATTCTATTAGCGCTGGATGACACCATTAGAATGTGTGCAAGAACTTCTGCCCTTGTGGTAGCTATACATTGCTTGGTTTGGCTGCGACAGTGGGGTGTTGATGATGCTACTAAAAAGACTCTTACTGGGCTTCCCTTTAGAGGGCAACGCCTATTTGGGGCCCGTCTGGACCTGTTTCGTAAAAAGGGCAAAACACCCCTACGCAGACGGCCGTCTCGGCCCCCCTCGGGGCAGGGGCACCCCTCCCCCCCCCCCCCCCCCCACCTTAGTGTTAAACACGAACCAGCGGTGTCCTTCCAGATTTTTCATGTAGACTCCTGCCCCAGGAGCAGCAGACGACGCCCTGGCCCCTCCTTCTACCAAAACCCCTCAAGCATGATGGGGCGCCCTCGCCCATCTGGGTTAGGGGATGGCTGCAGCACCTTGCTCCTATCAGGAGGCATCATGCCTCATTCTGGTGGATTCAGGAGGTAGTTTCCTCCGGATACAGAATACAGTTTGCTGCGCGGCCCCACCCCCCGCCCCCCGAGATTGTCAGGGTACTTCTGGTCCCTGCCTCTGTTCAAGAGTTGGTGCAGGCCATGCACGGCCTGCAGGGTCTGGGGGTCTCTTGCAGATTGCCCTTAACAGGCAGAGGCAGGGGCCACTACACCAGCCCTTCCACATTCCCCCAAAAGGTTGAGTCAGTCTGGCCCATTCTGGTTTCACAGGTTTCGACATTCTACAATTACAAGCAGTTTCTGCTTGAAACTCTGAGATGGGCCGCCAGCGCCCTGCGCCCAGTGGGCTTCTTGCCGTCTGTGAAGATCAAAGATGCCTATGTTCACATCCCTGTGTCTTCTGGACACCGAGGCTCTTCAGGTTCGTGTTGGATGCCCAACACAGCTAATTTGTGGCCTTGTTATCTGGCCTCTCTTCAGCTCCCAGAGTGCTCACCAAGGTGCTGACGGGGGTGATGTCTCTGATGAGACCAAGGGGCGTCCGTGCGAGGACCTACCCGGACGTCCTTTTTCACTTCCCAATCTCTACGTCAGGCTGAGTTGGTTACTCGGCTGGTGGTGTCCATTGGGAGTCATTTGGATGGGTGTTCAATTACCTCAAGTCCTCATTGTCCCCTTAACTCCATTCCTAGGGATGAATCTGGATTCGGTTCAGGCGAGAATCTTCCTTCCTCGGCAATAAAGGGGACAATTGGGTTGCATGGGCTCAGTCCCTCATTGCTGTCCCCATCCCTTCACCAGGCAGGATTGCAGCTGGTGGGTCTGTTGGTGGCTTTCTCAGAGGATGTCCCTTGGGCCCTTCTGCATCTTCTATTGTTAATACTGGACAGGGATCCAGCATCCCTGGAGCTGGGTCTGTGTGCCTTCCCCCCCTGGTTCGGTGGTCCCCCTTGAAGCGGTCGAACTCAAGGAACCTGTCTGGGGGCACCCCCTCCCTTTGCCTCTTCCTGTAGATGGTCACCATGGATGCCATATCTATCAGGCTGACGGGGGGGGGGGTTCTTCTGAAACCCCCCGTGGTTCCGGGGGAGGTGGGGCCCTTAAGGGGTCCATACCCCTATCGACTATTGAAACAGTGAGCTTCAGAATGGCTATCTCGCTGGACTACTCCCCTACTAGACCTGTTTGTTTGGGAGCGCTTGGTCTGTCTGACGACCGTGACCTGCATTAATCATCTGTGTGGGACCTGGAGCAGGAGGATCCTCTAGGAAGGTATCTGATCCTGTTTTGGGTGGAGGACAACGTTCCCTGCTTATCAGTGGTATTTGCTCCGGTGGATGTCCTTCTGCCGCAGGATGTGCTAATCCTTGTGTCACTATGTTGTACAACTAGTGAGGATCTGTTTGGGCCCCGTCACTATCACAAGCTCTCGGCCCTTGTTTCCCTGTCCCAGGATCCTTTGACCGCGGTCATGAGGCTTAGTTACGTTATGGCTGGACATTCTATTCTGTATGTCTTATCTCCATTTCCCCTGCTAGGCGGGTTCTGCGCAAGATTGCTCTGGAAGGGGGGACCAGTGATACTGGTGGCACTGAGAGCAGTAGATCTGTACGTTCTGCCAGGAGGGCCGATCTGCTCACTCTGGGCCCCTTTATGTCACTCCGATCTAAAGACTCTGGCCTAGACGGCCTGATTGCTGAATCATCCATCTCAATGGAGACAGGCTTATCTTCTCGCTGATTGTGACTATTGGAAGTCTAGGAGCAAGCTTCTTCTTCTTCTTCTTCCATCTATTATAGAGTATGGCATACCTATATTGTTTGGTGTGAGTTCTAGGTCTCTTCCCAGTCGGGTGTTCTCTGTTCCCAGGGTTCTAGAGTTATTGCAGCATGGGTTGAAGTGGGTTCTCCAACTCAGTACTCTGAGGGGTCAGGTTCTGCCCTGTCCGCCTTCCTGTAGAAGTCTTTTGCTCAGTTTTCCTTGGATAAAACTTTCTTCGGGGGTTACTTCTGTGCTTCCCCCATGTAATCCTATGGTCACTGTTGGGATTTGAATTTGATTCTGTGCGCCTTGCGGGGTGTTCCCTTTGGACCTATTCAGGATGCTGTCTGGCTGTTCTTACCCTTAAAGTTGTCCTTCTGGTGGCTGTTGCTTCAGTCAGACGTGGTCTGAGCAGGCGGTTCTGTTTAGCTAGCCCTCATTCTTGTTTAGCTAGCCTTATTCCTAGCAACGCTGAAGAAAGGGGTCTACATTCCTTCAACAGGTGTTGGAAGTGTTTCCTGGATTGTCTCTTGCCCCTTAGGGGAACCGATGCCCCTTTGGGTCTATGGCCATTTCCTTCCTGTATGTGCTTGATCTTGTCTGATCTCCAGGGGTTAAGCTTGGGCTTGGCCTTTACTTGGTTGGGATGGTCCCTTCTGGTCCTAGGAAAGGTTTCGGCTTCTGCCAGGGCTACTGTTAGCATTTGGACTTGTCAGGCTGTTACTCAGACCTTCTTCTCGCCTTACTTCTTATTCTACTTGTGCTTTGGTGCCTTTGGGCTTTCAGCACCAGGTTTTCTGTTGGACAAGTTTTCCTAGTCTGCTATTGTTCTCTGTTCATACCTTTTTCCCAAGGTTTTTACGAGGTTGACGTTAGAGCCTTAGCTCATGTTGCTCTTGGTAGCAAGGTTCGCAGGTGACAGTGCTTTAAACTGTCTGCAGTTGCCTTTTTTGTTGGGGATCCCACCCTACTCTATGGACACTGCTATTGGATGTCCCAAGTATTCTATCTGGAGCAGGACGTACTGTATACTTAGAATAATACAATTCTGTGAAATACTCACATGTAGAATTGGTATTATACGTATACAGTACGTCCTGCTCCACCCCACCCTGGTTTTGCATTTTTCTGGATCCCCTGTATGGTGATTACCGTTGTGGTAGTTACCAGTTTTTGGTGGTTATATTCTCCCGGCTTCTCGTTCACTGCTTTTCAATGCTGGGGATTTGTGGGAGGTCCCCGGGTATTTGAGGGGCCCGGAGGAGCCTGTTTTTCGTGTCTCTGCAGTGCAGCGCCATCTGGCGGAGGATTACCCAAGTGTAAGTATTCTATCTGGAGCAGGACGTACTGTATATGTATAATACCAATTCTACAGGTGAGTATTTCACAGAATTGTATTTTTGAATAGCCTTATCTTATACCCCCCACAGCCTCTTGTCTCAATGTTTAATTCTGTCTTGTATTGTTGATTGTCTGTTGAGGTCATGTTATTAGTCTATGTACTTAATACATTTCTATTGATTGCTAATTGGTTGGTGTGCGGCCATTTTTTTGGGGTGGTTGTTGGGGAATTTCTAGAGCCTCGTTTCATATACAATTTAAGTCTGATATTCACCCCTTAGGCCTGCAACCCCAGTACTTCAGGCTGTGCTCATCCAAATAGTTACTTGGTTGTTTGCTTTGGACAGTTGTGTATTTTCAATATTTCCTATAGAGTGGCACATCTGTGGTGTAGCTAACCATAGAACCTCCTTGAAATACACCACCATGTGTGACCTACAAGTAAACAGAATATCGAAAATCCCCATTAAGGTTTCTCTTCATGGCCTGGATACAGGAGGGGGCAACCCACGCTTCTTGCACAGCCAATTTCTCCTGTCACAGGCTCGTGCGCTTCCCAGCATTTCCTGCAATAACGGCCTCGTCTCATCCTGCGGCCAGCATGCAAATAATCAGCCTTTATGGGATCCTCGCAGAGCCCAATCCCTCCAGGGGCAGCCGAGGAAAGTAAATTTAAATCATTATTGAAAGTAATTAAAAGATCAAACTTAATTTTGTGAGAGGTGAAGAACCTGTTTTACTGCTCTGTTAGCTGGAAGATCTAATGCAGACGTTCTCATTACCTGTTACTGCTGCCTGGAAGCCTCCCAGCTTCTCTCGCCCATCGCACTGCTTTTGTTTTTTCTCCTGCTTATAAAACAAATATTGAGTTTGTGACAAGTTCTGGCTTAAGTCAGGATTTACTGTTTTTAAACGAGCCAGGAGACCTTATGCGGACCTTGTGCTTTTATGTCCTAAAAGGACAACCGTGAAATGTTGGTTGTTAAAAGAAAGACCTATTCACTAGGGGTGTCAGAAAAAATAGATTCTGTCAAGTATTGTGATTTCATTCGACGATAGGAACTAGGATCGATTCTTTCTTTCTAGTATCTATTCTGACTTCAGTAAAAAAAAAAAAACCTCACCTGACCACTCGTTCAAACCAGCCGGCCTCCGATCCTGTGATCCCCTGCCTCCCCCCTTTAGCGATCACCGCATCTGTCATCGGATCGGTGAGGGACACAAGAGCTGACAAAAGGAGGTGAATAGAGAATTTTTTTTTTTTTTAATACTGTTAACCCTTTGGGAACTATAGGATCTATGTGACCCCCTATACCAGTTCACAAGACTCTGGGTCTGGCAAGTCACCTTCAGCTAGCGGGTGACGCTACAGAGGTGAGGGACAAAAGGTGACTCGCCTCAAGATTTTAAGCCACCCCTGCTTAAACCGGATCTTTGGCATGATTTAATGAAAAGCCCAAACCCTTAAACTATTCCCCAGCATCATCAAGTTTTTAGTCACCTCCTTATTATTCTTTCCCCCACCGGGCTGCAACTCTGTTCAGGACTCTAGGATACGGGCGCGCCATCTTGACTCAGAAGCATCACACATACTGAGGAGAGGAGAGCAGGATAAAGTGCAGGTTGCGGAGTTATAGCTGCGCTTTGGACAGACAGAGCAGAGCTTGGGTCAGGGAAAGGACAGCAATCCCAGAATGCAGAGGGGACATGGTCAGAACACACTTCCTGTTTGCAGGCTGTCTGATGCTCCATGAGCCACCATCTTGGATGTTTAAAGGCTCATAACATGCAGTAGGTGCAGGTAGGGTGATTTTCCTATTGCATGGCACGGCCTGCTTCAAGAAGTCCTTACGTATGGGATATTCCACCACAAGGTGGCGCAGGCCGAGCAGGACACCCAGGTGGTGACTTCCACTCTGGAGTCCTTCGGCTGGGTGATCAACTTTCCCAAGTCTTTACTGTCTCCATCTTTGGTGAGGTCATTTCTGGGCATGAATCTGGATACCTCTCAGGTCAAGGTGTTCCTGCCTCAGCAGAAAGTGGAGGTCCCTCAGAAGCAGGCACGGGCTCTGCTCTTGTGTCCCCATCCCTCCACACGGCAGGGGATGCAGTTAGTGTACCTGATGGTGTCCTGCTTTGAGGCGGTACCCTTTGCTCAGTTTCACATGAGACCTCTTCAGTTGCACCTCTTGTCAGTTTGGGATCGGGATCCTGTGTCCCTGAACCAGGAATTTGCTCTGGCCAGTCAGTCCCTCTCGTGGTGGCTGGACTCGAGGCACCTTCTAGTGGGCAGGACCTTTCTGCCTCCGGGCTGGGAGACTGTCACCACAGATGCCAGTCTGACCGGCTGGGGGGGCTTTTGGAATTCTCTGAAGTTCTAGGGTCGGTGGGGCCCCCAGGAGGCCCATGCTCCCATCAATGTCCTGGAACTGAGGGCGATCAGGTTGGTTCTGTCTCAGCTGACCACACACCTTCGGGGGCGGGCTGTTCAGATCCGCTCGGACAACCAGACGGCGGTTGCCTACATCAATCTGGGAGGGACTCGGAGCAAGCGAGCCCTCAAGGAAGTGTCCTTGATACTGTCTTGGGCGGAAGAGAATGTCCCTTGCATCTCGGCGGTCTACATTCGGGGGGTGGCGAACCAGGAGGCAGA
>CM051239.1:399886564-399997982 GCA_027917425.1 Gastrophryne carolinensis | reverse complement strand
AAATATGAAAAGAGCAATGCTTATATGGTCTTAAGAGGCTGCTTTAGTCACAGAATGGGATGCCCTGGGCAGGATGTGACCTGGCAGGGTACAGTAGTGCTTTGCCCAGCAAAAGTGTCTTTATCAGGCCTAATTTCAAATATGAAAAGAGCAAATGCTTATATGGTCTTAACAGAGGCTGCTTTAGTCACAGAATGGGATGCCCTGGGCAGGAATGGACCTGGCAGGGTACAGTAGTGCTTTGCCCAGCAAAAGTGTCTTTATCAGGCCTAATTTCAAATATGAAAAGAGCAAATGCTTATATGGTCTTAAACAGAGGCTGCTTTAGTCACAGAATGGGATGCCCTGGCAGGAATGGACCTGGCAGGGTACAGTAGTGCTTTGCCCAGCAAAAGTGTCTTTATCAGGCTAATTTCAAATATGAAAAGAGCAAATGCTTATATGGTCTTAAACAGAGGCTGCTTTAGTCACAGAATGGGATGCCCCAAATAGGAGTGCACCTGGCAGGGTCCAGTAGTGCTTTGCCCAGCAAAAGTGTCTTTATCAGGCTAATTTCAAATATGAAAAGAGCAAATGCTTATATGGTCTTAAACAGAGGCTGCTTTAGTCACAGAATGGGATGCCCCAAATAGGAGTGCACCTGGCAGGGTCCAGTAGTGCTTTGCCCAGCAAAAGTGTCTTTATCAGGCTAATTTCAAATATGAAAAGAGCAAATGCTTATATGGTCTTAAACAGAGGCTGCTTTAGTCACAGAATGGGATGCCCTGGGCAGGAATGACCTGCAGGGTACAGTAGTGCTTTGCCCAGCAAAAGTGTCTTTATCAGGCTAATTTCAAATATGAAAAGAGCAAATGCTTATATGGTCTTAAACAGAGGCTGCTTTAGTCACAGAATGGGATGTCCTGGGCTAGGAATGGACCTGGCAGGGTACAGTAGTGCTTTGCCCAGCAAAAGTGTCTTTATCAGGCCTAATTTCAAATATGAAAAGAGCAAATGCTTATATGGTCTTAAACAGAGGCTGCTTTAGTCACAGAATGGGATGCCCTGGGCAGGAATGGACCTGGCAGGGTACAGTAGTGCTTTGCCCAGCAAAAGTGTCTTTATCAGGCTAATTTCAAATATGAAAAGAGCAAATGCTTATATGGTCTTAAGAGGCTGCTTTAGTCACAGAATGGGATGCCCTGGGCAGGAATGGACCTGGCAGGGTACAGTAGTGCTTTGCCCAGCAAAAGTGTCTTTATCAGGCCTAATTTCAAATATGAAAAGAGCAAATGCTTATATGGTCTTAAACAGAGGCTGCTTTAGTCACAGAATGGGATGCCCTGGGCAGGAATGGACCTGGCAGGGTACAGTAGTGCTTTGCCCAGCAAAAGTGTCTTTATCAGGCTAATTTCAAATATGAAAAGAGCAAATGCTTATATGGTCTTAAACAGAGGCTGCTTTAGTCACAGAATGGGATGCCCCAAATAGGAGTGCACCTGGCAGGGTCCAGTAGTGCTTTGCCAGCAAAAGTGTCTTTATCAGGCTAATTTCAAATATGAAAAGAGCAAATGCTTATATGGTCTTAAACAGAGGCTGCTTTAGTCACAGAATGGGATGCCCCAAATAGGAGTGCACCTGGCAGGGTCCAGTAGTGCTTTGCCCAGCAAAAGTGTCTTTATCAGGCTAATTTCAAATATGAAAAGAGCAAATGCTTATATGGTCTTAAACAGAGGCTGCTTTAGTCACAGAATGGGATGCCCCAAATAGGAGTGCACCTGGCAGGGTCCAGTAGTGCTTTGCCCAGCAAAAGTGTCTTTATCAGGCTTATTTCAAATATGAAAAGAGCAAATGCTTATATGGTCTTAAACAGAGGCTGCTTTAGTCACAGAATGGGATGCCCTGGGCAGGAATGGACCTGGCAGGGTACAGTAGTGCTTTGCCAGCAAAAGTGTCTTTATCAGGCTAATTTCAAATATGAAAAGAGCAAATGCTTATATGGTCTTAAACAGAGGCTGCTTTAGTCACAGAATGGGATGCCCTGGGCAGGAATGGACCTGGCAGGGTACAGTAGTGCTTTGCCAGCAAAAGTGTCTTTATCAGGCCTAATTTCAAATATGAAAAGAGCAAATGCTTATATGGTCTTAAACAGAGGCTGCTTTAGTCACAGAATGGGATGCCCTGGGCAGGAATGGACCTGGCAGGGTACAGTAGTGCTTTGCCCAGCAAAAGTGTCTTTATCAGGCTAATTTCAAATATGAAAAGAGCAAATGCTTATATGGTCTTAAACAGAGGCTGCTTTAGTCACAGAATGGGATGCCCAAAATAGGAGTGCACCTGGCAGGGTCCAGTAGTGCTTTGCCCAGCAAAAGTGTCTTTATCAGGCTAATTTCAAATATGAAAAGAGCAAATGCTTATATGGTCTTAAACAGAGGCTGCTTTAGTCACAGAATGGGATGCCCCAAATAGGAGTGCACCTGGCAGGGTCCAGTAGTGCTTTGCCCAGCAAAAGTGTCTTTATCAGGCTTATTTCAAATATGAAAAGAGCAAATGCTTATATGGTCTTAAGAGGCTGCTTTAGTCACAGAATGGGATGCCCTGGGCAGGAATGGACCTGGCAGGGTACAGTAGTGCTTTGCCCAGCAAAAGTGTCTTTATCAGGCCTAATTTCAAATATGAAAAGAGCAAATGCTTATATGGTCTTAAACAGAGGCTGCTTTAGTCACAGAATGGGATGCCCTGGGCAGGAATGGACCTGGCAGGGTACAGTAGTGCTTTGCCCAGCAAAAGTGTCTTTATCAGGCTAATTTCAAATATGAAAAGAGCAAATGCTTATATGGTCTTAAACAGAGGCTGCTTTAGTCACAGAATGGGATGCCCTGGGCAGGAATGGACCTGGCAGGGTACAGTAGTGCTTTGCCCAGCAAAAGTGTCTTTATCAGGCCTAATTTCAAATATGAAAAGAGCAAATGCTTATATGGTCTTAAACAGAGGCTGCTTTAGTCACAGAATGGGATGCCCTGGGCAGGAATGGACCTGGCAGGGTCCAGTAGTGCTTTGCCCAGCAAAAGTGTCTTTATCAGGCTAATTTCAAATATGAAAAGAGCAAATGCTTATATGGTCTTAAACAGAGGCTGCTTTAGTCACAGAATGGGATGCCCTGGGCAGGAATGGACCTGGCAGGGTACAGTAGTGCTTTGCCCAGCAAAAGTGTCTTTATCAGGCTAATTTCAAATATGAAAAGAGCAAATGCTTATATGGTCTTAAACAGAGGCTGCTTTAGTCACAGAATGGGATGCCCTGGGCAGGAATGGACCTGGCAGGGTACAGTAGTGCTTTGCCCAGCAAAAGTGTCTTTATCAGGCTAATTTCAAATATGAAAAGAGCAAATGCTTATATGGTCTTAAACAGAGGCTGCTTTAGTCACAGAATGGGATGCCCCAAATAGGAGTGCACCTGGCAGGGTCCAGTAGTGCTTTGCCCAGCAAAAGTGTCTTTATCAGGCTAATTTCAAATATGAAAAGAGCAAATGCTTATATGGTCTTAAACAGAGGCTGCTTTAGTCACAGAATGGGATGCCCTGGGCAGGAATGGACCTGGCAGGGTACAGTAGTGCTTTGCCCAGCAAAAGTGTCTTTATCAGGCTAATTTCAAATATGAAAAGAGCAAATGCTTATATGGTCTTAAACAGAGGCTGCTTTAGTCACAGAATGGGATGCCCTGGGCAGGAATGGACCTGGCAGGGTACAGTAGTGCTTTGCCCAGCAAAAGTGTCTTTATCAGGCTAATTTCAAATATGAAAAGAGCAAATGCTTATATGGTCTTAAGAGGCTGCTTTAGTCACAGAATGGGATGCCCTGGGCAGGAATGGACCTGGCAGGGTACAGTAGTGCTTTGCCCAGCAAAAGTGTCTTTATCAGGCCTAATTTCAAATATGAAAAGAGCAAATGCTTATATGGTCTTAAACAGAGGCTGCTTTAGTCACAGAATGGGATGCCCTGGGCAGGAATGGACCTGGCAGGGTACAGTAGTGCTTTGCCCAGCAAAAGTGTCTTTATCAGGCTAATTTCAAATATGAAAAGAGCAAATGCTTATATGGTCTTAAACAGAGGCTGCTTTAGTCACAGAATGGGATGCCCCAAATAGGAGTGCACCTGGCAGGGTCCAGTAGTGCTTTGCCCAGCAAAAGTGTCTTTATCAGGCTAATTTCAAATATGAAAAGAGCAAATGCTTATATGGTCTTAAACAGAGGCTGCTTTAGTCACAGAATGGGATGCCCTGGGCAGGAATGGACCTGGCAGGGTACAGTAGTGCTTTGCCCAGCAAAAGTGTCTTTATCAGGCTAATTTCAAATATGAAAAGAGCAAATGCTTATATGGTCTTAAGAGGCTGCTTTAGTCACAGAATGGGATGCCCTGGGCAGGAATGGACCTGGCAGGGTACAGTAGTGCTTTGCCCAGCAAAAGTGTCTTTATCAGGCCTAATTTCAAATATGAAAAGAGCAAATGCTTATATGGTCTTAAACAGAGGCTGCTTTAGTCACAGAATGGGATGCCCTGGGCAGGAATGGACCTGGCAGGGTACAGTAGTGCTTTGCCCAGCAAAAGTGTCTTTATCAGGCTAATTTCAAATATGAAAAGAGCAAATGCTTATATGGTCTTAAACAGAGGCTGCTTTAGTCACAGAATGGGATGCCCTGGGCAGGAATGGACCTGGCAGGGTACAGTAGTGCTTTGCCCAGCAAAAGTGTCTTTATCAGGCCTAATTTCAAATATGAAAAGAGCAAATGCTTATATGGTCTTAAACAGAGGCTGCTTTAGTCACAGAATGGGATGCCCTGGGCAGGAATGGACCTGGCAGGGTCCAGTAGTGCTTTGCCCAGCAAAAGTGTCTTTATCAGGCTAATTTCAAATATGAAAAGAGCAAATGCTTATATGGTCTTAAACAGAGGCTGCTTTAGTCACAGAATGGGATGCCCTGGGCAGGAATGGACCTGGCAGGGTACAGTAGTGCTTTGCCCAGCAAAAGTGTCTTTATCAGGCTAATTTCAAATATGAAAAGAGCAAATGCTTATATGGTCTTAAACAGAGGCTGCTTTAGTCACAGAATGGGATGCCCTGGGCAGGAATGGACCTGGCAGGGTACAGTAGTGCTTTGCCCAGCAAAAGTGTCTTTATCAGGCTAATTTCAAATATGAAAAGAGCAAATGCTTATATGGTCTTAAGAGGCTGCTTTAGTCACAGAATGGGATGCCCTGGGCAGGAATGGACCTGGCAGGGTACAGTAGTGCTTTGCCCAGCAAAAGTGTCTTTATCAGGCCTAATTTCAAATATGAAAAGAGCAAATGCTTATATGGTCTTAAACAGAGGCTGCTTTAGTCACAGAATGGGATGCCCAGGGCAGGAATGGACCTGGCAGGGTACAGTAGTGCTTTGCCCAGCAAAAGTGTCTTTATCAGGCTAATTTCAAATATGAAAAGAGCAAATGCTTATATGGTCTTAAACAGAGGCTGCTTTAGTCACAGAATGGGATGCCCCAAATAGGAGTGCACCTGGCAGGGTCCAGTAGTGCTTTGCCCAGCAAAAGTGTCTTTATCAGGCTAATTTCAAATATGAAAAGAGCAAATGCTTATATGGTCTTAAACAGAGGCTGCTTTAGTCACAGAATGGGATGCCCCAAATAGGAGTGCACCTGGCAGGGTCCAGTAGTGCTTTGCCCAGCAAAAGTGTCTTTATCAGGCTAATTTCAAATATGAAAAGAGCAAATGCTTATATGGTCTTAAACAGAGGCTGCTTTAGTCACAGAATGGGATGCCCCAAATAGGAGTGCACCTGGCAGGGTCCAGTAGTGCTTTGCCCAGCAAAAGTGTCTTTATCAGGCTAATTTCAAATATGAAAAGAGCAAATGCTTATATGGTCTTAAACAGAGGCTGCTTTAGTCACAGAATGGGATGCCCTGGGCAGGAATGGACCTGGCAGGGTACAGTAGTGCTTTGCCCAGCAAAAGTGTCTTTATCAGGCTAATTTCAAATATGAAAAGAGCAAATGCTTATATGGTCTTAAACAGAGGCTGCTTTAGTCACAGAATGGGATGTCCTGGGCAGGAATGGACCTGGCAGGGTACAGTAGTGCTTTGCCCAGCAAAAGTGTCTTTATCAGGCCTAATTTCAAATATGAAAAGAGCAAATGCTTATATGGTCTTAAACAGAGGCTGCTTTAGTCACAGAATGGGATGCCCTGGGCAGGAATGGACCTGGCAGGGTACAGTAGTGCTTTGCCCAGCAAAAGTGTCTTTATCAAGCTAATTTCAAATATGAAAAGAGCAAATGCTTATATGGTCTTAAGAGGCTGCTTTAGTCACAGAATGGGATGCCCTGGGCAGGAATGGACCTGGCAGGGTACAGTAGTGCTTTGCCCAGCAAAAGTGTCTTTATCAGGCCTAATTTCAAATATGAAAAGAGCAAATGCTTATATGGTCTTAAACAGAGGCTGCTTTAGTCACAGAATGGGATGCCCTGGGCAGGAATGGACCTGGCAGGGTACAGTAGTGCTTTGCCCAGCAAAAGTGTCTTTATCAGGCTAATTTCAAATATGAAAAGAGCAAATGCTTATATGGTCTTAAACAGAGGCTGCTTTAGTCACAGAATGGGATGCCCCAAATAGGAGTGCACCTGGCAGGGTCCAGTAGTGCTTTGCCCAGCAAAAGTGTCTTTATCAGGCTAATTTCAAATATGAAAAGAGCAAATGCTTATATGGTCTTAAACAGAGGCTGCTTTAGTCACAGAATGGGATGCCCCAAATAGGAGTGCACCTGGCAGGGTCCAGTAGTGCTTTGCCCAGCAAAAGTGTCTTTATCAGGCTAATTTCAAATATGAAAAGAGCAAATGCTTATATGGTCTTAAACAGAGGCTGCTTTAGTCACAGAATGGGATGCCCCAAATAGGAGTGCACCTGGCAGGGTCCAGTAGTGCTTTGCCCAGCAAAAGTGTCTTTATCAGGCTTATTTCAAATATGAAAAGAGCAAATGCTTATATGGTCTTAAACAGAGGCTGCTTTAGTCACAGAATGGGATGCCCTGGGCAGGAATGGACCTGGCAGGGTACAGTAGTGCTTTGCCCAGCAAAAGTGTCTTTATCAGGCTAATTTCAAATATGAAAAGAGCAAATGCTTATATGGTCTTAAACAGAGGCTGCTTTAGTCACAGAATGGGATGCCCTGGGCAGGAATGGACCTGGCAGGGTACAGTAGTGCTTTGCCCAGCAAAAGTGTCTTTATCAGGCCTAATTTCAAATATGAAAAGAGCAAATGCTTATATGGTCTTAAACAGAGGCTGCTTTAGTCACAGAATGGGATGCCCTGGGCAGGAATGGACCTGGCAGGGTACAGTAGTGCTTTGCCCAGCAAAAGTGTCTTTATCAGGCTAATTTCAAATATGAAAAGAGCAAATGCTTATATGGTCTTAAACAGAGGCTGCTTTAGTCACAGAATGGGATGCCCCAAATAGGAGTGCACCTGGCAGGGTCCAGTCGTGCTTTGCCCAGCAAAAGTGTCTTTATCAGGCTAATTTCAAATATGAAAAGAGCAAATGCTTATATGGTCTTAAACAGAGGCTGCTTTAGTCACAGAATGGGATGCCCTGGGCAGGAATGGACCTGGCAGGGTCCAGTAGTGCTTCGCCCAGCAAAAGTGTCTTTATCAGGCTAATTTCAAATATGAAAAGAGCAAATGCTTATATGGTCTTAAACAGAGGCTGCTTTAGTCACAGAATGGGATGCCCTGGGCAGGAATGGACCTGGCAGGGTACAGTAGTGCTTTGCCCAGCAAAAGTGTCTTTATCAGGCCTAATTTCAAATATGAAAAGAGCAAATGCTTATATGGTCTTAAACAGAGGCTGCTTTAGTCACAGAATGGGATGCCCTGGGCAGGAATGGACCTGGCAGGGTACAGTAGTGCTTTGCCCAGCAAAAGTGTCTTTATCAGGCTAATTTCAAATATGAAAAGAGCAAATGCTTATATGGTCTTAAACAGAGGCTGCTTTAGTCACAGAATGGGATGCCCTGGGCAGGAATGGACCTGGCAGGGTACAGTAGTGCTTTGCCCAGCAAAAGTGTCTTTATCAGGCTAATTTCAAATATGAAAAGAGCAAATGCTTATATGGTCTTAAACAGAGGCTGCTTTAGTCACAGAATGGGATGCCCCAAATAGGAGTGCACCTGGCAGGGTCCAGTAGTGCTTTGCCCAGCAAAAGTGTCTTTATCAGGCTAATTTCAAATATGAAAAGAGCAAATGCTTATATGGTCTTAAACAGAGGCTGCTTTAGTCACAGAATGGGATGCCCTGGGCAGGAATGGACCTGGCAGGGTACAGTAGTGCTTTGCCCAGCAAAAGTGTCTTTATCAGGCTAATTTCAAATATGAAAAGAGCAAATGCTTATATGGTCTTAAACAGAGGCTGCTTTAGTCACAGAATGGGATGCCCTGGGCAGGAATGGACCTGGCAGGGTACCGTAGTGCTTTGCCCAGCAAAAGTGTCTTTATCAGGCTAATTTCAAATATGAAAAGAGCAAATGCTTATATGGTCTTAAACAGAGGCTGCTTTAGTCACAGAATGGGATGCCCTGGGCAGGAATGGACCTGGCAGGGTACAGTAGTGCTTTGCCCAGCAAAAGTGTCTTTATCAGGCCTAATTTCAAATATGAAAAGAGCAAATGCTTATATGGTCTTAAACAGAGGCTGCTTTAGTCACAGAATGGGATGCCCTGGGCAGGAATGGACCTGGCAGGGTACAGTAGTGCTTTGCCCAGCAAAAGTGTCTTTATCAGGCTAATTTCAAATATGAAAAGAGCAAATGCTTATATGGTCTTAAACAGAGGCTGCTTTAGTCACAGAATGGGATGCCCCAAATAGGAGTGCACCTGGCAGGGTCCAGTAGTGCTTTGCCCAGCAAAAGTGTCTTTATCAGGCTAATTTCAAATATGAAAAGAGCAAATGCTTATATGGTCTTAAACAGAGGCTGCTTTAGTCACAGAATGGGATGCCCTGGGCAGGAATGGACCTGGCAGGGTCCAGTAGTGCATTGCCCAGCAAAAGTGTCTTTATCAGGCTAATTTCAAATATGAAAAGAGCAAATGCTTATATGGTCTTAAACAGAGGCTGCTTTAGTCACAGAATGGGATGCCCTGGGCAGGAATGGACCTGGCAGGGTACAGTAGTGCTTTGCCCAGCAAAAGTGTCTTTATCAGGCCTAATTTCAAATATGAAAAGAGCAAATGCTTATATGGTCTTAAACAGAGGCTGCTTTAGTCACAGAATGGGATGCCCTGGGCAGGAATGGACCTGGCAGGGTACAGTAGTGCTTTGCCCAGCAAAAGTGTCTTTATCAGGCTAATTTCAAATATGAAAAGAGCAAATGCTTATATGGTCTTAAACAGAGGCTGCTTTAGTCACAGAATGGGATGCCCTGGGCAGGAATGGACCTGGCAGGGTACAGTAGTGCTTTGCCCAGCAAAAGTGTCTTTATCAGGCTAATTTCAAATATGAAAAGAGCAAATGCTTATATGGTCTTAAACAGAGGCTGCTTTAGTCACAGAATGGGATGCCCCAAATAGGAGTGCACCTGGCAGGGTCCAGTAGTGCTTTGCCCAGCAAAAGTGTCTTTATCAGGCTAATTTCAAATATGAAAAGAGCAAATGCTTATATGGTCTTAAACAGAGGCTGCTTTAGTCACAGAATGGGATGCCCTGGGCAGGAATGGACCTGGCAGGGTACAGTAGTGCTTTGCCCAGCAAAAGTGTCTTTATCAGGCCTAATTTCAAATATGAAAAGAGCAAATGCTTATATGGTCTTAAACAGAGGCTGCTTTAGTCACAGAATGGGATGCCCTGGGCAGGAATGGACCTGGCAGGGTACAGTAGTGCTTTGCCCAGCAAAAGTGTCTTTATCAGGCTAATTTCAAATATGAAAAGAGCAAATGCTTATATGGTCTTAAACAGAGGCTGCTTTAGTCACAGAATGGGATGCCCTGGGCAGGAATGGACCTGGCAGGGTACAGTAGTGCTTTGCCCAGCAAAAGTGTCTTTATCAGGCTAATTTCAAATATGAAAAGAGCAAATGCTTATATGGTCTTAAACAGAGGCTGCTTTAGTCACAGAATGGGATGCCCTGGGCAGGAATGGACCTGGCAGGGTACAGTAGTGCTTTGCCCAGCAAAAGTGTCTTTATCAGGCCTAATTTCAAATATGAAAAGAGCAAATGCTTATATGGTCTTAAACAGAGGCTGCTTTAGTCACAGAATGGGATGCCCTGGGCAGGAATGGACCTGGCAGGGTACAGTAGTGCTTTGCCCAGCAAAAGTGTCTTTATCAGGCTAATTTCAAATATGAAAAGAGCAAATGCTTATATGGTCTTAAACAGAGGCTGCTTTAGTCACAGAATGGGATGCCCTGGGCAGGAATGGACCTGGCAGGGTACAGTAGTGCTTTGCCCAGCAAAAGTGTCTTTATCAGGCTAATTTCAAATATGAAAAGAGCAAATGCTTATATGGTCTTAAGAGGCTGCTTTAGTCACAGAATGGGATGCCCTGGGCAGGAATGGACCTGGCAGGGTACAGTAGTGCTTTGCCCAGCAAAAGTGTCTTTATCAGGCCTAATTTCAAATATGAAAAGAGCAAATGCTTATATGGTCTTAAACAGAGGCTGCTTTAGTCACAGAATGGGATGCCCTGGGCAGGAATGGACCTGGCAGGGTACAGTAGTGCTTTGCCCAGCAAAAGTGTCTTTATCAGGCTAATTTCAAATATGAAAAGAGCAAATGCTTATATGGTCTTAAACAGAGGCTGCTTTAGTCACAGAATGGGATGCCCCAAATAGGAGTGCACCTGGCAGGGTCCAGTAGTGCTTTGCCCAGCAAAAGTGTCTTTATCAGGCTAATTTCAAATATGAAAAGAGCAAATGCTTATATGGTCTTAAACAGAGGCTGCTTTAGTCACAGAATGGGATGCCCCAAATAGGAGTGCACCTGGCAGGGTCCAGTAGTGCTTTGCCCAGCAAAAGTGTCTTTATCAGGCTAATTTCAAATATGAAAAGAGCAAATGCTTATATGGTCTTAAACAGAGGCTGCTTTAGTCACAGAATGGGATGCCCCAAATAGGAGTGCACCTGGCAGGGTCCAGTAGTGCTTTGCCCAGCAAAAGTGTCTTTATCAGGCTAATTTCAAATATGAAAAGAGCAAATGCTTATATGGTCTTAAACAGAGGCTGCTTTAGTCACAGAATGGGATGCCCTGGGCAGGAATGGACCTGGCAGGGTACAGTAGTGCTTTGCCCAGCAAAAGTGTCTTTATCAGGCTAATTTCAAATATGAAAAGAGCAAATGCTTATATGGTCTTAAACAGAGGCTGCTTTAGTCACAGAATGGGATGCCCTGGGCAGGAATGGACCTGGCAGGGTCCAGTAGTGCTTTGCCCAGCAAAAGTGTCTTTATCAGGCTAATTTCAAATATGAAAAGAGCAAATGCTTATATGGTCTTAAACAGAGGCTGCTTTAGTCACAGAATGGGATGCCCTGGGCAGGAATGGACCTGGCAGGGTACAGTAGTGCTTTGCCCAGCAAAAGTGTCTTTATCAGGCCTAATTTCAAATATGAAAAGAGCAAATGCTTATATGGTCTTAAACAGAGGCTGCTTTAGTCACAGAATGGGATGCCTCACAGCAGACTTAAGATCAGTTCAGTATATATGCACAGTTAGTTACTATAAGCAGCCTGAAAACGCTAACAAAGGCTGGATGAAAAAAAAAAAATCTCCCTGTCAGCCAGCTCCGTTTTTCCTACCTTTCCCTGGCTTTCTGTCTGTCTCCTGTCTGTCTCCTGCCTGTCTCCTGCCTGTCTCCTGCCTGTCTCCAGCCTGTCCCTGTCTGTCCCTGTCTCCAGCCTGTCTAACTGCCTCAGCTACACAGCGTTCTGTCTGTCTGTCACGAATGCAATAGAGAAATGAGGAAAAGCAAGATGGCCGCCGTTAAATACCGCTGTGTGACGTCACCGGGCTTGCTGGCTGCTGATAGGCTGCATGTGACTGCCCCAGCTTGCACTGGCGCGGGATACATGTCCAGACATGTCCCGTCCGCCATCTTAGAATGCCTGTAAATGTAAATGAATGGATGTTAAAGGAAAACTTCGAGTGATCGAATCGCGGGGAAATTCGGATTCGATCCGAATCGAATTTTTCCTGAAATTCGGATCGAATCCGGGTTCGTCCGGATCGATTCGCTCATCCCTAAAGGCCACGCCAGAATCCTTCCATTAGGCAAAACCTTCTTGTAGAGAAAATGGCCCAAATCGAAATCTCTCAACGTATGTATCTGGATTAGCAGCTTCCGGACAGACAGGTCTAAACGGGTCAAGCTTGGTCTATTCATTTTCGGTGATAGGGCTATGAATGTTGGTGCCCATCAGGGCTGCATTGTCTCTCCACATTGGACATGGTCAAAATACTAACATTTGCAGATGTGGTCGTTGATCTGAATGGTAATGAAGAAGAGGAGCGATCCACTCTGCTAAAACAGGGGAGCTAATTGTGGACTCGGCCATCACCCAGGTTAAATCTATTAGTGCGGTTGAGAAACAAATGGTCAAGAATGCATAGCTTCTGGGAGTTATAATTTTAGACAATCTCTAGTGGGACAAAAACAGCAGAGGCTCTTCTTTCTGCGGCTACTGAAACAAGCCGGCCTATCCTTGTTACGTTTTACAATGCAGTCATCAGTTCAGTCCTGGGTTTCTCCCTCTTCTTCTGGTTTGAGGGGCGTGCCAGAGGAATAATATCTGACTCCATCGGATCATCAGAAGTACATAAACGTTTTGATCAATATGAGATCAATTACTTCATCATCAGAACTCAATTACTAAGATCATCAGAACTGCTGAGAAGATTATTGACGCTCCCTTACCCCCACCATGTGACTTGAATGAGAAGAGTTACGTCTTGTTATGTGCTAGAAGGATGATTAGAGACACCTCTCACCCTGTGCTGTTTAACCCCTTTCAGGAGGTCGCCAATATAGATTACCACCATGCAGGACCACTAGATCCAAGAGCGGCTTCTACCATTCAGCCATCTGTTAACTAAATGGAGTTCCTCGATCGGTGTCTCCAGTTAACAAATGCTTTTCCCTTATACATCTGCATTGTGTAACTTGGTATTATGGATTATATCATGTCCGACCTAGTGTATTCCCTTGTATTCTCTATATTTTGCAAAAAATTGTGCATTTGCACAGTAAACCACGAAAGTTCTTCTGTCTTCTCTATCCCTTTATCCATCTTTTATCTATTCCTGTATTTATCTGCCTGCCTATACAGTCATCCATCTGTCTTTTCTTTCTATATATCCTTTGTCTATCATTCTATCTATCTATCTATCTATCTATCTATCTTTTTTTCTTGCTTTCCATCTTCTATGAATCCTTTTTTCTATCTATCATCTCTTCTTTCTATGTTTTTGTTACTTATCCATTTATCTATGTTTATCCATCCCTTATTCCTATCCATCTATCCATTTTCTATGTTCTTTTGTTACCTAGTCTATCTAGTCTTATCTATATCTATCTATCTATCTATCTATCTATCTATCTATCTATCTATCTATCTATTCTGTTTTTCTTTATATATATTTTAGCTATCCACTGGACGTACGCTGTAAATAAAGCCTCTCGATACCGGCCACATCACTCGCAATGCCCCCTTCTTTTTTCTCTCCTTCTTTCCTTTTTTCTTCCCCTCCTTCCTCCCTCTCTTTTCCCTCTTCCTTTCCCTTCCCCCCTTCTCTCTTTCTCTCTATCCCTCTTTTATCTTTCTTTCTTTTCATCTGCTATGTAATTTTTTTTTATTTTTATTCGAACAAGTTTTAATCAAATCATTTATCCACCCTTTCTTTTTAGGTATCTACCGATCTATTCTTTCTAAGATTATCCTTCGGGGGAACTTTATCATGCCAGAGGGCAAGGGGATGGGATTGGGTCAGTAGAGAGCTGGGGCAGACAGATAGTGGCACAGGCACCTAGGTGAAGCCATAGGTGGCACTTTACTGAAGCATTGCCCAGTTCTCCAAAATCTCCATTCAGCAGCTGCCAGGGCTTACATGGAGCAATAATCCTGGAGCCAGTCTTGTGGATGACAGCCTTACCTGTGGTAGATTAGTAATGTATACATAAAGCAGTGCAGTGTCTGCTTTATGTGGAAACAAAATACAGTAGCACTGTAGGTCTTAAACTTCCACAACAACCACAGAGAGCAAAAAATAATTAGCAAAGCTTTTTCCTTTACCCACTGTATCTAAGCTAAGAATAATTTCAGCGTGCTTTAAACTTTCTCAGTGGTTTAAATGTAAGCTTATAATAGTGCCTTCATTTGAGTCATCATACAAATTCTTACAACTTTTTTCCAACGTCGTCATTTTCCGAAGACTTCTTGAATATTCATGTAAAATTTCTCAGTATGGATGAAGGGTAACTTTCTTCTTCCTACGATGGTCAGTGGCAAAGGTTAGTACCAACTTGATTATCTTTTTTCAGGAAAGCCAGATGAATATTTAAAACAATTCACTAAGGGGCTGGCTTTAGAGATCTTATACTGTTCCCATACATATTCATGTAAGAGTACTTGAAAGACTAAAAAAGGTAGCCTAGCATCAACATGATAAAAAAGACAACCACAAGGGATTAGAGGTAAAATTATCCGCTGACCTACTATGCATTAGTATCACACTCATGATTAAGTTCAAGACTCTTTTACTTCTGTGGAAAGTCGAGAAGATAAGAGGAGAGTTTGGAAATTGGAATAGCTGCAGCTTCTATCTTACTTTTCTGAACAGAGGAGATTTTCTAATCATCAATAGGATTTATTTTTAGACATAAAGGAACTGTATTGCAAAATTACTCAAAATTAAAAATCTGGATATTGAGAGGAGGAGCTACTTATACACACCAATCGATAAAAAAAATCCAGCCAAGCTTGTGGTTTTCTTCTCCTGGAAGAAATTAAAACCAAACGTGACAGGTAGGGATGAGCAAAATTTTGAAAAATTCGATTCGGCCGATTCCATCGAATTTTACGTCAAAATTCGTTTCGGTCCGAATTTATTCACGACGAATCGCTATTAAAAATGGCTATTTCTGAGCTTCCTAGATCCTCAATAGGGTTGTAAACCATTCTGCCTTGCTGTAAAACGCATAGGATGCGTGCTGGGTTAGTGAAATAATACTGTAAATAATTATCACATGCAGATCAGAGGCATCGCAATTAGAATCGCAGAGCGGCACAATTGCAGAGAGTTGAGGTGGCATCACTATGAGGGGCCCCTATATTGCCTGAAAACACACCCTGGAGCTGGCAGCAGCAGGAGCCCAAATATTGGCTGAAAGACATCCTGGAGTTGGCAGCAGGAGCCCAAAAATTGACTGAATGACACCCTGGAGTTGCAAGCAGCAGCAGGAGCCCAAACATAGCTTGAAAGACACTGGAGTTGGCAGCAGGAGCCCAAGAATTGGATGAATGACACCCTGGAGTTGCAAGCAGCAGCAGCAGCAGGAGCAGCCCAAACATAACTTGAACGACACACTGGAATTGGCAGCAGGAGCCCAAAAATTGGCTGAATGACACCCTGGAGTTGCAAGCAGCAGCAGCAGCAGCAGCAGGAGCCCAAACATAGCTTGAAAGAGACACTGGAGTTGGCAGCAGGAGCCCAAAAATTGGCTAAGTGACACCCTGGAGTTGCAAGCAGCAGCAGCAGCAGGAGTCCGAACATAGCTTGAAAAAGACACTGGAGTTGGCAGCAGGAGCCCAAAAATTGTCTGAATGACACCCTGGAGTTGCAAGCAGCAGCAGGAGCCCAAACATAGCTTGAAAGAGACACTGGAGTTGGCTGCAGGAGCCCAAAAATTGGCTAAATGACACCCTGGAGTTGCAAGCAGCAGCAGCAGGAGCCCAAACATAGCTTGAAAGAGACACTGGAGTTGGCAGCAGGAGCCCAAAAATTGTCTGAATGACACCCTGGAGTTGCAAATTCCAAAGGCTGACTGCCATCAAACAAATTCCCCTCATCACTATCCATAGCAACTGGGCTGCTGAGAAAAGCTGGCACCCCACTAGGAGGGGGCTGTAAAGAGGCAAATGATGGAAGACAAAGGCATTTTTGTCACTGTGACTGTGTAGCTGTAGTGGAGGAAGAATCCACTGAAACCTGGCTCAAAGTCATTGTGTCAGAGTCTTCCTCCTCCTGTATGCATTGCCTGAAATAACATGCTCACTGGAGGAAATGGGAAACTCTGGCTTGCTGATGCTGCTACTACTACCACGCATATTACTGCTGCTGTTACTAATACTGCGTACATTACTGCTGCTGCTACTACTAGCAGCAGCGGACCTTGGCAAATGGATGCTGCCACTACTATCCCTGGGCCTGGGCACATGGCTGCTGATCAGTGTTGGTACTGGCACCAACATCCATATCCTTAGTTATGCTTCTACTTCTACTGCTTCCTTTCCCAGAAATTTTACTTAGCATTAAAAAAATGAAATATTCGGAGCAGTGCACACACCAAAGCACCGCTAAAATAGACAAAAGTGCCCTAAAATATCTCTTGGCCAATGAAAAAGATTGTTGTTTTTAAATCTGTATCAAACACTAAAGCACCGTGGACCCCAACTTAGAGAGAGACAGTGCGTGCACACTTAAAACAATGCTGCCCCTCCCAAAATTCCTTGGCAAGTAAAAAAGATTGAACTGTATTAAACACTGGGGCACCGTGGACCCCAACGTAGAGAGAGATGGTGTGTGCACACTTAAAATAGAAACGCCCCCCTAAAAAATTCCTTGGCAAGTAAAAAAGATTGTTTTTTTTAAACTGTATTAAACACTGAGGCACTGTGTACCCCAAGTTCCCCAACACAATGACAAGGGACAGTTAAACCAGACAGATGTGGTAAAAAAATAAAAAAAGCTCACTGAAGTTTTCTGACTTTACAGGGTGGACTACAATGACCAACAGATCCCAACGCAGGCAAATGCAGTTTTTCTGTGCAGCACACACAACGCCTCAGAATCCCACTATGTCCACTTCCTTTACTGTCCCTTCTTTTCTCCTATGTTTTGGTTCAAAATTCCCTAAAATGTCCCTAAACTGTCCCTGCTCTAATTGCAATGTCTCTGCAACAGCCAGCTCCATAATGGTGGATAGACGGCACATCACGTGACTATCTCCTACAATAGCGCCTCCTGATTGGCCCAGCTACCCTAACTTTTTAACCTGCGAGCATGCGGCCCTGTCTCTCTGCTCCCCCTTGGCTGGCTGTGACTTATGGGGTGGTGCTGATTAAATCCAGCCAGGTTTGTCTTTTGCGTTTTGCTGTGAACCATGCAAAGTTCCGGTTCGGTTCACTCATCTCTAATTGGGACGCAGAAGTTTAGAACTTGTGGTGTGCTGCTGCAATAGCCAATTCCTTAAATTTCAGACCAAATCTACTGCCTTATACATTTTCTTAGCTGTAGTAATTTGACCGACTTTCAGTATGGCATCTATCAAGGAGATTTTTTAGCACTTACTAACCTGGCTCCCAAGCTTCCATTATTGTGTTTTTTTATTTAATGTAAAAAAAAACTTTAAAAGTGAGAATGATTAATGTAACGATAACCAGCACTTGCTATCAATTATATGCTGACCTGCAGTGCTTGACTACTGAGCAAGTCCATTTTTTCAGTCTACATGCTGAGAAATAAAACGTTGTTTCATCCAAGTATGTTGTTAAATTATGGATCATTATTTAAGACATTTAGATGAAAAAATGGTAACATTCTATAAACTAAAGGTGCGTTTGAGAACAATTGCCTGATCTCCTGGGATCCAGGGAAGCTTAAGCACCGCCACTTCAGACAGATTGCCTCTAACAGTAATGGCATTAGCGTCTTCAGATCATTATGTTGCATGGAAAGGAGTCCCACTTGCTATGAGGAATGGAGACTCATTATATGTTTTTCTGGCCAGTTTATTTCCATCCACATTGATGGAAGACAACCAGATTCAACATAAGAAATATGCTACTATGCTGAATATTCGACATGCCACTGAGATATAATGATATAATGGAAAAGTAAGGTGAAACAGATATGTATTCTGTTAATTAGCTGAAGACAATGCAGCCAAAGAGTTTAGATGCAAAATAAATAAAATAAATTAATACATATCTTTCTGAATACACAGTAACATGTTCTAATTCTCAGATTTTGTTTTCTATTGTAATATAAGCACACAAATAGGGGTTACCTCTAACCACCCCCAGAAAAACAACCACAGGGTCTGATAGTTGCACTCACTCAATTATTAGTAGTAAAAATAATATTCCTTTTTATTGTCATAATGTTAAAACACCATTAAAAGCAAGATTCATGCCATCAGCGTTTTTTCTCTGCCTTGAAAAAGAGACCGATTGGTCTCGAAACGCGTAGGCCATCTGCGCGGGCGACTGTCAGCTCTTTATTGCCATACATTTAATAGGTTAGTGATTTGTTATGTTGTATGTCTCTTTTTATGCTTTCAATTTCTGGATTGGCTTGAAAGAAATCTTCTTTGCACATGTTAGATTTGAGATGGATGCACTTTATTGAGCACTTGCACTTTTTCGTAATGACTTTGATTATTGTACATTAAGAGTTTTTATATAGGAATAATTTACTCATTTGAATGTGATATATGCACTGGTTAGAGAGACAGTGCCCCCTGGAGGTGTAAAAACGCAGATGGCATGAATCTTGCTTTTAATGGTGTTTTAACATTATGACAATAAAAAGGAATATTATCTTTACTACTAATAATTGAGTGAGTGCAACATCAGACCCTGTGGTTGTTTTTTTGGGGGTGGTGAGAGGTAACCCCTATTTGTGAGCATTGTTGGTTTGGGTTGTATCAACCACAGGGCAGTGCACCACATATTGAAGTATTGATTGTTGGTGCCGCCCCTTCTTCTTTCCCCTCCCCATTTTTCCCTACCCAAGCATTTAGCATTATTGTAATATAAGAATATATACATTAGGCCCAAGTATTATACCTTAGAAGGGACCTTTGTGTGGAGGAATTTTGGTCTATTTAGTGAAGCAGAGGCTGTGGCTCTGCTTCACTACAGCCACAGCCTCCTACTTGTTTACAACTGTACCCAGGCCTCATTTCTGTAGTAGTCCCAGCAGACGTCTTAGGCAAAAGGCTGCTCCAGTTTTCCCCTTGCATGATTATGGAAGTTCCCCCTGTATGTGCCTCATGCTTCCTCTTATGAAACCTCTGCCCATACAAAGTTGCTTGCCATTTTCCCTCCAGGAAGCTCCCAACCATACTGTGTGTTTGATAAAACTACTTACCTGTGGCCTCCTGCATTCTACTTACTAAGTGTTGAATAAAGCTACTCATCCGTGGCCACCTGCATTGTACATAATGGGTGTTTGATAAAACTACTCACCTTCAGGCTAAAGCACACAGGTATACCTGCTTATCAGAACAGTTCAGCATAAGGGTTAATCAGGCTTGTGTCTGACAAAGGTACTCTTGCTTGTCAGAACATTTTAGCAGAGACTAGGCACTATTTTATTTCCAAATTAAATGTAGGCCTTTTTCCAGAGGAGGATTCGGGCACCCACCACTCCACTTTGAACTGAGCACCCACTCATAGTGGAGACCATCTACGGGGTATCCCAGACTGGGATGCGGGATTGCCCGGTGTCAGGCTGTCGAGCTAACAGTGAGTAAAACACATGGGCAACCTCTATTCCATAGCATCCAAACCCGGCCTGTTCCCCAACACAAGACCTTCCCCTTTACACAACAGTCAGTGCAAGGCCTGGGCCTCAGACAGGGGCAGCCATACCTTACCAGTCCCAGGCACAGCAGCTTAACAAGCAGGCACCAGAGTTTGTAGGTCCCTGTAACGTTGCTAGAGTGGTGAGGCCACAACAATTATATAGATATAAATTATATAAATTATTTGGCACACAGAGCCCTCCACTTTACCCCCCTTAAAATCAGCAAGATCGTCACAGCCACAGGTCATGGAATGACTTATGCTCTATGATGACGCTCCTAGCTAGCATACCATGGGTCATCCATCTGCCTCTGCCCCAGTTGCAGACCTAGGGTTCCCAGATGCCCAACTAATTTTGTTGGAGGATGACGACATGGCCAGCGGACCATTGCAGAACCCCTGCGACGATAATGAAAACGCTTTTACGGCTTTCTGCAGTGTGGAGGCTGAGTGGGAGGGTAGCATGGAGGATGGAAGACGATCCCAGGGGTGATGACAAAGTCCCAATATGGACTGAAGCTCATCAAAGTTCGGAGGAAGAGGTGGTGGTCACAAAGCCCTAGGCAGCCAACAGAAGAGGGATAAGGATGCAAACTCTCAGCATTTTATCAAGCAGTGCCCAGATGTCAAGACATGGGCATTTGCACTCTGTGCCACCATTCCCTCCACCACGTCCATGACCAGGCACCTTCAATCCAAACCGGAAGTGGCAGAAACACCTAAAAAAACTGCAAACAACTGAGGCCCTCTCTGCTGCTTTGGTTGATTCAGCCTCTACCACTACCTCCCCAATGACAAGGCCACCTGTCTCCCCTCAAAGGGAGGATGTGAGACCACCACCAGCAGCACCGCTATCACCAAGGCCATCACCCACCGCCAACTAGCCTGACTTGCCATCTAGGTGGAATTCCACTTTGTATATGTAAAGGGTGTGTGAGCAGCAGCAGGCAATACTGAGTTTCCAGCTCCAAAATGTCTGGATGAGTCGAAGTGCAGACCAATAACACTTAACCACCAATTAGTGAGCCTCCATAAGGGACATTTTTGCTGTGCTGCAGTGCTACCAGTATGCCACCAATATGGTCAGCGCTGATGACATCTTCAGCGCTACCATCCCCATCCTTTGTCTGCTCAAAAAAACCTTCAGGAAATGACGGAAGGATGTGATGGTGGCACAGGGGAAAGAAGAGAAGGAGGTTTCAGGACACGTAGCTCGCAGGGTGGGTTGCTGGGCCGTCAGGATTCGGAAGCAGAGGAGGAGAAGAACTTTCTCTCACAGCAGGGTGGCACCCAGCGCAGCTCACAGGCGTCACTGGAGCATGGCTGGAGGGAGGAGGAGACACCTGACACGGAAGGCAACTTCTCCTTGACTCAGGGCAGCCTGGCCTTCGTCAGCCACTACATGCTCCAGTGCCTGTAGAATGACTGCAGAGTTGCCCCCATAGTTACCAGTGTTGATTACTGGGTAGCCACCCTGCTGGATCCCCACTAAAAGGAAAGATAAGGAAGTACAAATGCACTGTGGCGAAGACACTATTGTTGGATTTCCCAGCTGACTTTGAGTGCTCAGTGGCTGCAAGAGGCCAAGGAGGAGGAGAAGAGCAAGTCTCCAATGCAGCAAGGGCACTGGTACCCCCTCACAAGTGTGGATGACCATGGCCACAATGTGGAACTCCTTATTTAAATGTCCGCAACCACGACCACCAATGGATATGGCCCAAGAGGTAGACTTTGACTGGCATAGTGGATGACTATCTGTCGACACATCTCCTGGTTTTGAGCGATGGGTCCTTCCCATTGAATTTCTGGGTCACCAAATTGGACACCTGGCCAGAGCTTGCCGTCTATACTTTGGAGGTACTGGCCTGCCCTGTGGCAAGTGTTCTATCAGAACGTTTGTTTAGCACCACAGCCGATGTCTCACTGACAAAAGGATCTTCCTATTCACAGCCAATGTGGACATCCTTACATTCCTTAAGAGGAACAAGGCATGGAACTTGTCTGTGCCTGTAAAGTTTAACCGGCGGGACCCAGTGCCATCCCAAGCACTCCCTTTTCTGTTGCATACACCATCACCCAGTGCACAGAAGAGAATAGTGACTTGTGGAAGGTGACCAACAATCGTTTACATACAGAACCCTTTACCGGGCAATATACACAGCTGTGAGATCTGATTGCACAAAAGCACCATGGGACTGTGGAATGAGGTAGCAGGCGATTCTGGGGTTTTACACATAGTGGCATCCCAAATCAGGATGCACCTCTAAATTTCAACAAAACCCAAAAAAATGGTTTTGGCCAGCTTCAAGAATCACTATCCTTACCTCACCGCACAATAATTCATTTCTTGCTCACTGGGAAGAGGGGAGGGGCTCTAGACAGGCTGAGTGCTCTTATCTCAGTGTTACCGGTGCAGAGCCTCACTGGTTTAAGGTGAGTACATTTTGCTTTACATTTGTCAACAGATAACCTTTTATATTCCCATGTTTTCACCACGAGTGTGTCACTGACAGCTCTTCTTAATTGGAGAGTCATGTATGATCTTTCTTTAATTAAAAAGCCCTTGTAAATCTGTTAAAGGTACAGTGGCTGTTTCCTGATGATTATCTGCTGACTCTGCTACCATTTATGTAATCACAGATACAATCCTACACGGAGGGCATCCTGTTGGGCATATTCATTGTGACAGGGTACAAGTCCATTATATTTGTAATGTGACACAATAGCTGTCATTACAGGGGAAAGAATAAGAGGCTTATTCATTACTAACGGCAGGTATCGGCAGATGAGCGTCTGTATAGCGACACTTAGAGCGACCGCAAGTAGACGCTAGTGTGCGGGTATCGGGCGCTGTAACAGAGCGCCTTGGTCGCTCTAGTAACCTGGCCCGCATTGATGAATGTGTATGTTGGGCGCTGTAACATCAGTACAGCACTGCAGGGAGCGAAAGGTAGCGCCAGCTCAGTGCAACCGACTCTCAGCCCTCCACACCATACTTACCAAAAAACTACACACACACAGCGTTGGCGCTCTAAATCTGGGGGCTGTAGCACAGAGCACCAGAGGCTGTGTGATTAAAGTCTGTTTTTGAACACACATCCACCAGTAACAAAGTGAAAACACATGGAATGACATTGCTGTAACATTGTGACATTAATACTTTAGTGCCAGACCTATAAAAACAAAAAAATGCATAAAAAACAAAAAAATCAAAAAAGTTTTCAAAAATGACTTTTTCTAGGCCAGGAGAGGTGAAACAATTATTTGAGAAAAAAAAAAACCCTGTTTAAACAGAAGAAGGGGAACGGCCATTGAAACGTATGGGAGAGCGATAGGTAATACTTGGCACTCTGGAAGCTAAAGCGCCGGCGCTATACGCTGAGCCACCTGTAATGATGAATCGGACACTACATGGCGCTGTTAGAGTCGCTCACCAGAATTGCCTTCATAAATGTGGTTTTGTGTACAGCGCCCGGCTTTCACGAGACGCTGCCTGCCGCTACCTGGGGCTACCTGGTGCTATCTCGTGATGAATAACCCCCTAAGGTGCTACCTGTTCATTGCACACAAACCATCCATCCGGTATTCCTGTGTCCTTATATTAAAAGGTAATTAGCAGGGAATGCCAAGTGTTGGCCCATTGTGTAGAGCTACCCCTGGCAATGCCCTACACTATTTTCCATTTTATTTCTCATGCATAGAGGTAGATCGGGCATGGCCTTGCAGAGCTGGGCGAATGTTGTGCTTGTGCACATGATGAGAGAGAGCTGGGGGGGGGGGGGTTTGGTCAGATGAGACAAATTATTTTTTTTGTGTTGACCATTAAAGCAGAGCCAGGGGTAGGGGGAGAAGTCAGACCCTTTAAATGTTGCTCCAAGCTGCACAGATGAACCAAAAGGCAGCTAAACAGAATTCACTTAAGAGGTGAGAAGGCTGGAAGTTCTCTTACACCGTGCATGGACAGTCAGTCCCTTCGGAAAGATGTGTAACGCGTGTGTCCCTATTAATGGCGATAAGCTAAAAAGGGGTTCTGTTGGCTGCGTAGCCATTAGGCCTAATGATTCCCATTCTTTGGCATTCAGCCCCCTGTCTCTATGCCCTTTGAATTGATATTGGGTTCCTTGGACCCCTTACTAATACACAAGTAGACCATACAAAAATACATTTTTGTCCATTTTTTAGTGTTCTGCCTTATTGTTTCCTCTTCTACGAGTAAAAATAAATATTTAAGTTAGGATTGTTCATCCGGACATGTGAATTACTTATCAGCATTCTGTTTCCAATTTTATTATATTCATGTGTGTCTGTGATCCTAAAGTGGGAGCGGTAAAAACTACTTGAATGAAAAGACTACAAATCCCAGAATCCTTCCACTGTAACAGGTTAACTCATCAGCAGCCTTGGCAAAATGATGCAGCAGCTGCCAGTATCCCCTTAGCTACTGGAGCACATGACTGTGATCCTCTAATCTGCAGAGTTTCAATTAAAGCAGGTGGGGTTAAACCTGCCAGAGTCAGGAAGTCTCTGATATGTACACCAAAACACCACTTTGATGTAACACATCGAGTCTGATTCAAAGCCTCTCTAGTATGCATTCCCAGCAGTAGGGACCACACTAAACACAGAGTGCCTTGCCGGGGCAGTGTGGCTTCCACATGTATCTGCAGATATATGCAACCAGATCTTTGTCTTTCCACATAGCTAGACATGTTTGTTGCTTGATATTTAGTTGATGAGAGGGTTAAACTGGGCGGTAAATTAGTTCCCAGGCCCTGAATAATAATAATAATTTTGTATAAACAATAGTGATTGAGCTGCTCCCACCCCCCCTTTATTCATTCCCAGCAGCAGGAATGAAGTCAAAGGACTGTATTTGGTCTATTTCCGTGTCGGTGAATCAGACCTTGTTTTTTTGGTTGAGTTTTCGCCATATAATTATGCCTCAAGGCGTCCATGCATGCAGAGTTTAGCCTGTACTTGTGTGTGATTTCTGCATTTTCAAACCTATAAAAGCTGTAGGTTTCCAGTTCAAACTTAAGCCCTCTTTTTTGCTAGTGAAATTAAAGCCTACATCTTCCGCACCTACGATGGAGTCCCTTGATGAGATTTGTGAAGTGTATGAGCGTCTGCAACAATGAGGCTGTTAACCATGTACCTTCCAGAGCTCGATCGATCATATGACAGATCACCAGGTGTTCGAATTGACCCGACTGAACCGTCTTTCTCTTGAGAAGCTTTACTCAGAATTGCGGCCATGGTTGGCCCCCACCACAAGAAAGGGGCATGTAATTGGAGGTATGACCAAATTGTTTGGCTGCCTTCAATTATTAGCGAATGGCTCCTTCCAGATGCTAGTGGCACTCTCTGTTGGCATGTCTCAGCATTCGCTAAGCTACGCCCTGACTAAATTTGGACTAGTCTTTGGGATACCACACCTGCATAGCTGATGTTAGGGCTGATTTTACAGGATGAGGGACCCCACACCATTTTTTTTTCAATTTTCCCTTTAAAATAAAAAAAGGCACGGTGTCCCCCTGGAGGGGGTCCTATGTAGTTTTTTTTTTAGTAGTAGTTAAACATTTAAAAAAAATACAAAAAAATACAAAAATGTATTTGTACAGGCGCCACTTGAGTGCCTCGTACGAGACGCTCAGCAGCGCCCGCACCACAGCACGGCTGTCAGCTGTGGCGTTCCTGGTCAGCCAGCGTTCACAGTGCATGGCTTATATAAGCGCCTATACCTAACGCCAGCCGAGAGCGCCGCAAGCTGACAAAATCTATCAAAAAAAGGCACCAGGCACTCCAAGAGGCATTCAAAAAAGGGAATTCAGGCCCTCAGCGCCTGTTGGATTCCCTATTTTTTTTATTTTTTAGGGGGTTTTTTATTAAAAATGGGAATTACATTAGGGACATTAGACTAAAATGACATATATTTATCATGGCCCAAATTTCCATCACAAAAAAAGTGCCAAAAATGCATATAAAAATAATCCCAACCAGGGTTCCCGTGGCTCATGCACCAGCCCTAAACTTTTTTCAAAAAATTCGACTAAAATGCTTAAATAATTGTAACCATCCCAGCCCATTAAAATGTATGGGATAAGGTCACACAGTGCTAAATGTACGCCTGGTCTCATCTGGCACTGTAGGAAACTCAGCGCCATCACTCATCCAGGTGCTGTTGATAGATAGGACACTCTGGCGCTCTGGATTTTTGACTTGATAAATACACCTTTTTGACTGGGGCCTGACACTCATCTGGCACTACCTGGCACTACGTGGCCTTAGCCTTTCTTAAATAACCCCCTTAATAAGACACATTAGGAACACCCAGTCCCCATTCCCCCAGGATCTAAACATGATTGAGTTTTAAATCTGAGGCCTCTTATCTCCCCAAATGAAAAAATAACTTTTGATTGGCGGATATCTGCCCTAGCCACGAAATATTTTGCTAAGACCATTTAATGAGGATATTCAAGGCTTTTCATTTTAGGTGAATTGTTTTGGGGTATCATGGTTGATATTTTTTCTTGAGATAAGACCCCCCAAAAAACAGCTCTCTTACACTTTACTGTATCCAAAACCAAAACCAAATGTGATTTGTGATGTAGTCTTTAGCTGTTTGCATCTTTTAGAATGTGACAAATTAAGAATCTGAGAGATATGTGGAGGTGAAGATAATAAATGCTTTGCACACCTGTGACCCGTCTGTGCAGATGGCGAGTGTGCTCTGATGAGAAAACAGATGTTTTTATTGATGCTATTCCCCCGCTTTGCTTCAGAGTGTGTAGCGAATAGCAAAGAATAACCATCTGGACTGTCTACAGTGTTTTCACAATTAATCCATTTTTTTCTCCTGCCTCTTCCAAGGACTGTGATTATGGACTTACACAAAACATGATCAGAAAAGAACATAGGAGTATTTTCATTTTTAGTCACATGCAAAAATGAGAAAAATATTTTGTCAGCTTGTGTTATTTTTTTTTTTACCTGCTGTAGGCCAACCAGCAACTTTCTAGTTCCTGCAAGCGGTATGTAAGATGGCTACCCCCTTCCTGACACCCTGCTGCATTCAGTGGGAAGGTATTTTGACGTGCGACCCTTACTTTTAGATTTAAGTGATGACTTATTCTCAGGAGTGCCAGCATTGCAGCACTGTTTTATTACATTCAGTCTAATTTTTATCTAATATGGCGTCATCGCTGTATGCAGAACAAACAGCAGATAAATGGGCTGGGACTGACTGGTCCTGGTAGGTTGTACCAGTTATCTGGAGCAATGCGTGGGGGTGAATCCATAGAGTGAACACCATCAAGGTTGTCCCACAAATGTTCTATTGAAATCAGGGTCTCAGGGTAGTACTTATCCTGGTTCTTCTAACCAATGTCGGACATTTTTAACCATGTGATAGATTGGATTGTCTTGCTGGTGGATCCCATCCGTCTCAGGGTATGCAATCAGCATGTATGGGTACACCAGGTCTGCAAGGACGGCGTCTTCGGTGTGGAAGGGTGGGCCCAGAGAATGCCACAAAAACATTACCTAGACCATAATACAGAGAAGACAATAGAGCTGATTCATAGCCTCCACGTGAATGCGTGTTTTTTTGTGAGATTGCACTCATAAACCGTGAATTTGCAAACGCACACCTGATTCCCAACCGGATCCCGAGAATATCTCGCCCGTGTGCGCACGATCAAAAATTGCTTGGCGCAAGCATACATTGTGGCCAAGCATTTACGGCTTTGGCTGGCGAACTTGTCTAGATTCCTGAGTTTGTACCTGTTTTCACTTGTCTGTTGCCGTGGAGTCCTTACATTCCGGCATACGCCAAAGGTGTTTTTTTCAGGCCCTTCCGTGGCCATCGTCCTTGCATTCCGGCATACGCCAAAGGCGTTTTTTTCTTTTAGGGTAAACCTGTGGGGCATCCCATATAGTGTGCATGTATGTATTGTGACTTAACTTTCCCCCTTGATTCCAGTTGGAGCATACTATGTAGTGTGCATGTATGTATTCTGACTCACCTTCTCCAAGTTGTTTCATTCCATGGCCTCCTATGTCATCTGTTTTCACCCTTCTTCTTATTTTTTTACCTTAGTCCACCTCATCTTTTTCCACCCTGCCTGAGCTGTTACACCCTGCTTCAAGGATGTAGCTTTTTTATTTTAAAACTTTAAAACTTTTAATATAAAAATAGATAAAATCTTTAAAACTGAACATCTCTAAAACTTCTGTGGTGGAACAACATGGCACCTGTCAAAACAAAATAAATACATGTTAACGCCCCCAAATGCTCACTACTGACCACAACACTGTCCTTTGCCCTTTTAGGGGGCCACCCTCCACCTCGGTTCCTTTGTCTGGTTATGTAAATGACATGGAAATAGATGTTACGAATCTACAGATGTGTTATGTGTGTTCTGCTTGTGTAGTGGTCTGCTTGACCTGATTGGCACCAAGTTGGCGCCGTTCCAGTCTCGGATGGCCCCATCGCAGCATATTTATCCTGGTCCGACGATTCTGGAGGGAAAAAGAAGCACAAAAACACCAGCACCTAGCATATATGTCATTTGTGATTTTCTTCCCCCACCCTGTGTGTTTCTTGTCGATTGTCCTACCAGACTGTTCCTGGCCTGTGGGTGACTCCAAGCCCAACACCCCGTCCTCTTCAGCGGGTTTCGGAGCTGTTGGTGGGGAGCCCGAAAGGGAGGATGAGGATGTTGGCGGACCGCAGTCCCCAGTGCAGAGCCCACTACAGAGCCCACAAGGGAGCCCTCTGCGGAAAGCACAGCAGAGCACAAGGCAGAGCAGTGTAGCCGCAGTTGTGGATGCTCATTCCCCAGACAGTAGCCTGAGAACCAACTCTTCTGAGCGTGGGAGTGGCCAGGGTGTCTAGCCCTTCCCCCACACCCCAGCTAGCAGACCCTAGCCAGCAAACCCCATCATTGACCCCCCCAGATTGACTGCAAGCTGGGTGGGCATTTTAATGATGCCCAACTGGAGCTACTGCTGGAATGCGTGTGGGACTATTACCGCCAGCTGGCTGGGTTCTGGTCCCACTCCTCCCCCAAAGCGGAGGACATCTGGTCCCAGATTACCCACAACATAATGGGTGGGCCCGGAGCCCAAGGATGGGAAGCAGGCTAAAAAAGGTAGGAAGATCTGAAGACGGTGGTCTGGCAGAAAATCAGCATCAGATGGACTGAGTAAATGGTGATGTGCAAGAGGGAAGTTTGTGCCTCTCTCAAACTCATCCTTTTTTTTGCCTTTTAGGTTGCAAACTGGTGGTGACCTGCAGAAAACCCTGCAGTTCAAACATGCAGAGGAGCGCCAGGGGGTGTCGGGGACCCATGACAAGGCATGTTCCCACAAGTGATATAGAGTTGCCTGCAAACTGTATTTTGGGCCAGGGGGGAGGAGGGCGACCCCAAACAGTTGGCACAAACATGAGGGGCAACATGCATGGCCTAACTATGAGTGCTTGTCTGGGACACACATGTTGCTCCACACTCATGTTGAGGATAGGAAGGAGGCCAGCTAAGGAATGTTTTGGAAAACCCAGGAGTGTAGAGATGATGCCCAATCTTCTCCAGATGCCACCACCAACTGCTGTTTCACTTTCCAATACAAGCTCATAGACCCTGGAGCACGATCAGCAGTCAGTCAGCAGCACCACCTCCCCCAAGTGCCCCAGAGGCAGCCAGCCACACCCTGTATCCAGGCGGCACCTGTCCTAGGTACAGCTCTTCTCAATGTAATCCCACATGCTATTTTAAAGCGGTGCATCAGGCTGCCAGTTAGATCCATGAGGACCTGGCTGCAGGGTTGGTGGAGCAGCAGCACCACAATACAAACTTGGAGGCACTGCTGGGCCAAATGGTGGAGGCAAACAACCGTAATGCACGAATGCTAGTTTGCTATAGGCACATAACCGAGCATCCAAAGTGGACCAGACCACCTTCCCCTAACCAGACCTGGGGGGACAACCTTTATTGAGGCCCAAGGGCAAATATTTTCATTTTTTAACCTTTGGCCCTGTGTTGGCCTGGAGCTGCCCAAGTTGTGGGCCAGTGTATGTATGTTCCCCAAATAAATTGCAGAAACGTGTTTGGGATGTTGTTTAATCACACTCAAAGAATTAAAAGTGGGTACACCAAATGATGGAGAATTGATTGGCCAGCACGGCCCTGTGAGCCAGAATAGAGGTGGCTGGGAACTTCAGGAGCTGCAGCAGGGGTTGCCTTCTCCACATAGGCTGCCACCCTCTCCATTAAGGCAAAGTTGTGGAGGCGATGCAGGCCAAAATGACTTTTACAACTTTCTCCAGCTTTTACTGGAGTGCGCCCCCCATCCAGACACCATAATCTTGTATATGACTCCTGGGTGGGTGTCTAGGGCCTTAAAGTGGACCAAAACACAGGATTTTGACTATCCTGGGTTTTGGTTCACTTCCCCGGGGCACCCCGATCGGCGTATGCGCTGCTGCTCGTCCAATCAGCGTGTTCGGAGCCGCTGAGCTATGAACGTCTAACCCGACGTCTAAGTTCAGCGGCTGCGAGCGTACTTTTTATGGCAAACCAGGGAGGGGATCATTTTTCAGAACAACCCAAATTGGGATGCTCCACAAAATGGGCGACCACCAGCCCTAGAGGATGCTCTTCTTTAAACCCGACCAACCGCCTGGCACAGTTGGAAAAGAAAGGCAGCAGCCATTTTGGAGATTTCTCTTCCAGCTGACATAACTGAAATGCACAGTAACAGGAAGCCCATCATGACTTCTTGCAGGTGGCCTGCAAGCCCATGAGCAGCCATCTTGTTTTTAAAATTTACCCCAGCAGGCGTTAGAAAAAGGTAAATTATTTTTGAGTGCATCTAAATTGCCCTGGAGAAGGGTGCATATGAGCACTGTTTGTTGTGTTGGGCTGATTTAATTCATTTTTGACTGTTGGTCTGCTTTAAGCCTTTTGACTGCTAATCTAAAAAACAATAATAACTCTGCTATGCTACAAAAACAATATTAATAATAAAAAACAATAATAAAACAACTCTACTCTGCAGATATGCTAACAAATTATCCAACAGAAAATTTATTTAAATTGAATCGTCAGTAATTCGGTGTTATGAATATGAAGCCGTGAAGCTGGGTGACAAGCCTTTGCTTAATCTGGGGTGTCACTTATTCTGATAGCGCAGACACATTATACTTACCTATTCCAGCACAATGAATTCACCCATGATTTAATCATTAAGGATTGCAATTTTATGCTCGAGTGAAAGCAACAGACTAATGTACGTCACCGCCAACTTAATCTTTCTTATCTTTGAAGAATTGAAAATAAAATCCAATGGTAATTGTGTTAGATTCAATTTACAAACGCGTTACGCATTATTTACAAGTAAAAATGTCACTGGAAAAAGTTGTATTTTAATTCTCTACATAAATATTTGATTAGATAAGAAATATAACTGAAAATCTATTTATTTATCCCAACATATCGAGCATTATATTTCCAACACAATCAATAAATATTTATGAAAGTCGAAGAACGCTTCTAAGCTGTGGAGACTGAATGGACTCGGCTTGATGATTTTGAATATTTATAAAGGATTTTAAATCACAGAACTGTTCCATTTCTTATGCTAATCATTCCCTTATATGATCTTAAATAATAAATAAATAGAAATCATATGAAAAAAAAAAAAGAACTGTTAACTGAATTTCATAAATCACAACCAAAATAGTTGGAAAGCTCCCATCTTTGTTTAAAAAAAATTAACATTCAAGTTTAAAAACACTCAAACCTTTTTTAGGGTTGTCCTAACTTAATAATAAGTTTCGCTGGCTACGGGATTTTTTTTTTGCATATTTCTCAACATTTCTCTTTCGTCATTTTAGGAAAAATGAGTTGGTTCATATGTTAGCCTTAGAGAGGAACTAGGGTCAGAAATAACTAGCGTCGCTCTTTAATATGCAGCAGTGTGCAGCCGGGGGTTGGTCTTCTCTGCTTTGCATCACCGTCGCTAAAGAAAGAAATGGGCTGTCCAGATACTCACCTATTATGGGTTGCGTGTCCTATCAGTGCGGTCGACAGCCTAGCACATCAAGGTGCAGCTGCTGGCCATGCAAGTTGATAGGCTGCTTCACGGCTGCCGTATAAACACCCCAGTAAGAAGTGAGTACCTGGGTGACCAGGGTCTTAATTTAAGCAGTGGCGATGGACAGACTGTCCTGCTGCTGTATATTAAAGAGGGACTCCAGTCATTTGTGATGAATAGTCACTTTCTTGAAAGCTTCCTTGCTTGTCCATTTCAATAGCAAATCTTCTGAGTTAACTTAAAGTGGACCAAAACCCAGGATTTTGAAAATCCCGACTGGGGGTGTCCCGCTGTGTGAAACCCCCCATATCGCTGGTGTCAACTCACCTCTCACCGGTCCTATGATTCGTCCAATAAGCGTGCTCAGAGCCGCCGACGTCACGTCGTTAAGGCTTCGTATAAGGCCAGCGGCTCCAATCGCTGGTGGCCTCATCCCACTTCCCTCTAACGGGGAGTGTGCTCGTGCCAGCTTTTTACAAATGTCTAGCGCGGGCATGCGCCTTGTTAGAGGGAGAGCAGGGATGCGGCCACGTCTTGTGCATGCGCTGTTGGACCTGGAAACAAGGTAAGTGTTTGGTGCGACTTGGGAGGTTTCACACAGTGGGGTATCCCGACTTTGAATACCCTGGTGGAAATGGCCCAAAATGGCCCATAGGATGTGATCCCTGTAGCTAAAGAAAAATAAAACAGGGCATTCCAAAAAGCATGGTGGGTCTTTGTGGGGGTGGATGGCACCTCGGAAATGGTGGTCTCCATGTAAGTGGAAATGGGTCAGACCTGTAGGGAGGGTATAGCAAGGACATGTCTAGGGATAACAGTATTTACGTATCTCAGGAGTTATTGGCTAGGACAGCCCGAGGGATAGATTGTCAGGCCGCAGAGTGGACACAGATGGGCAGGTGGTTGGTCCCTTCATGTGTTGGATATTGCACGCCAGACCCTCCAGCATCTTAGCCTGGCGGAAGGTGTGTGAGCATCTTAGAGTTTGGCAGGTCCCCCTAGTCTAATAGCCAGCAAAATACCAGGATTGGCAGGCCTTGAGATCTTAAGAGAATGAGATCTCCACTATGAGGTTTAAAAGGGGGAGACAGGAGGCGTCAGGCAGAGTGGGAACTGAAGAGGAGAGAGACAAATCATGGCCATCAGAGCCCGTGTGTTGTGCCACAGCTGCATGGTGGAACACAGGCTTCTGGTCAAACAGAAAGTGAGTGAAGAAGGGTCTGGGGACCCGGGAAAGTCTTATTGAGGATCACCTTCTCTATCAATCTTGTGCCCCAATCTTGTTCCTCTACCCAGCAGAGAAACCCATATACTAGAGGGTCACCTTTGGTAAAACCTTGTAAGCATTGTATAGATTATTATGCAGCACCACAGATCCAAGGCCCACACCCACTTTTTTCAGAAGAGAAATCATAAGGTAAACCTGTAAACATCAATATCTCGGCCATTTATTCTAAAACAGTTTAAAACCAGAAAACAGTTTAGGACTGTGCCAAACGTAGCCCGACACAATGGTGTAACAATTATCTTTGCCTGCAGTATCACTTTAAAAACTAAGAACATCCCAGTTGTTAGGGCGAGCGCTCCACGCCCATCTCACAGCAAGTCACTTACCTCCATGGCTGCATGCAACCGTCATCCATCTTGCAGCACTTCCCTCATGGCTGCATCCAGCTGCCGCCCTTCCCCCCATGCTTCCTCCTCACATGCTCAGGTGCGCGCACGTCTCCGTCCACTAGAGGGTGAGTGCACTGGATTCCTGAGATTTAAAGGGCCTGTACAGCACTGATTGGTGTTTGGTCATCCAATCCTGCATCCTCTTCCCCTATTTAAAGAGGCACTTCCTTCCTTCAGTGCCGGATCTTGGTCTCTCCATGCCTGTTGAAAGTCAGACATTCTTGGATTGCTCACCCGTGTACCGACCTCTGCCTGTCCCCGACTCTGAACCTTTGCTGCCTGCCCCGACCTCCGCTACTCACCTTTACCACGAACCTGTGCTGCCAGCCCTGACCTCTGCCTGTACTTACTACGCCTTTTGCCTGCCACTTGTGTACCTCGCTGAACCTTGGCTGACTGTGGGACTGGGCCGCTGTTGGGGGGTAGCGACCTGGGGGTCACTCGCCGCACAAGACCAACCTGCCTTGCGGTGGGCTCTGGTGAATACCGGTGGCCCCTTAGTCTCCGCTCCCCTGACACGGTACCCGCCATCGGTCCCACAGTTAAAGTGGATCCACACCAGAGTCCGCTCCACCCGGTCCGTGATGCCAGTAAGTGATTAGGTCTATCATTCTTGGATTCATATCACAGAGACACTTTTAGGGCATTTTTTGCATTCAAATTCCTTTTTGTTTTATTGAATCCTGCAAAGCATGTACATATAATGCTGGAATAGCACCCTTACAACCTTCCAAATAGCTTGTTCATTAATATTTAATGGGTTAAAGATGTAATTTCATATCATTTTCAGGTTTAATTGGAGACCTTAAAAACATGAATGGCTTCATTTTTTAACCCTATTGAGTAAAGCTACGAAATCTTTTACATACATGTGTTTTTGCGTAATTGCTGTGTCTAACTGGAAAAGGGAATATAAACATACACCTACAGAATTCTAGGTCTCCACTGGGGTTTCTTTGATCCTGCTTGAAATCAGATGCCCAACATATTTTTAAAGAACAAAAATATTTTTGCCACTAGAGCTTTAGAAGCTGCAATAGTTCCAGATAAACGAATAAACTGTTCTCAACGTATTTTCAAGTATTTGCAATTATCAAATCTGGGAAATGAGATTAAGTCCTTTTAGGTGCAATGAAATGCAACGTTTTTTCTATATGACAGCTATATTGAAAAGTCTATTACAATGATGCCATTCTATGCAGCCAAGTTCTGCGCTCAGCAGTTTGAGGGATATGGAAAGACAGATGTGCTCGCTTTGTCATTTCTTTTTCATGCCGGGTAGTTTCGATCTTTAAAACATTAAAGGAACAAGATGTTTACTCCGCTGGATCTGCTTAAAGTGGATTTTGACTATCCTGGGTTTTGGTCCACTCCCCCGGGGCACCCCGGTCGGGGGTGCCCTGCTGTGTGAAACCACCAAGGTCACCCAAACAAACTTACATCTTCCCCTTTCGCCCAGCTTGTCTAATACGAGCGGATCCAAGCCCACTGGTGGACAAATCCCCCACTACCCTCTAACAGGGAGCATGGTGCGGCCACGCGCCCTGCTACAGGGATAGTGGGGATGCGCCCATTGCTCGCACATATGTACCGCTGGACCGGGAAAAAGTGGTCCATCTTTTCATCCACTTTTTCATTTTTTAATTGTTTTTAATCTATTTTTGTTTGTAATGTCATCATGCTTATGTCAATTTTTCTAAAATAAAATTCAATTGTAATTCATTCAACACTAATATGTAGTGCGGCTTCTCCCTTTTCTTTGGCAAGGTTTTGTGGACTGTACTGGCAGGCCACTCACTTTAGGCTTTGTGTACTGTAAATTGCCCCATCGGGGCGTCCTTGCCAGCCAGCACCATATATCCTTCAATCACTGAGTAGTGCTGGATCATTTTGTAGATATGGACCGTGAAACAAGGTGAGTTTATGGGCGACCTTAGGGGTTTTACACAACAGCATGCCGATTCTGGATGCCCCGGGGGGTGAGAATCAATCGGCCCTGGAATCTTATAGATTCCTGGGCCAATCTCCATGGGTTTTGGCCCACGTTAAAGGAACAGCATGTTTACTCCGCTGAATCTGCTTAATTCTTGGTAAATTCAGCTCACCCCATGCATCAGGACAATCAAACTAAAATCAGACATCACCACTACTGTTAAGGGGTAGATACAGTAGTTCAAGGGTTAATGGTTAATGTAATGTAGCAGGATTTTTACTTAAGGATGGTGGCAGGGACTCTTTTAGTTTCTGCCTCCATGCCACTGTGGTGTCAAGTTTTAGGCAATTAGTTAGTGACTGCCCACCGTGTCACTGATTGGTTCTCAGTTCTTATATAAAGAAGACCCAGGAGGTGACCAAGTGTCTACAGCTGGGGAAGCAGACTTGAAAGCAGAGCCAGGAGGTTGAAGAGAGGTGCCCGAAGGAAGAAGCACTGGCCATTAGATAAGTGGAGAGGGGGTCTGTGGGAGCACCCCTAAGAGCAGGACCGGATTAAGTATGGTGGAGGTTCCTTGGCACAAAATCTGGTGGAGGTCCCAGAGACAGTATTTTCTTTTCCTTATAATATATAGTCCAGCCAAATAACTGATCAGTGGTTGTCTGCCACCTGCCTACTTACTGGAACGTCAGATCGAGTCCCTTGGCTGCTCAGGAACTCCTGGTTTGCCATTCTGGGTGGGGGGGGGTGTAGTCGCCCAGCTGGTCCAGCAGAAAAAAGTTCCCTGCATTGAGCTGCCAGTGGCTGTGCTTGGTGGCTTATGTGCAGTGAGCGGGGGGGAGGGGCATTGCCGCCGATAGCTTTGTTGGTGGCCCTGCAGCCCATCAGACTAAACTCTGAATAGCCTCCTGGACCAGACCATACCCTGAAGGTTGGAGGGCAAGTAGTGGTGGAGATTCTAGAGCACCCGCCCCTTGTGCCCCCTCATAACCTGGCCATGTCTAAGAGTATTTCCTACCCAAAGGGGCCCTTGGAGGTCGCTGAGGCTTAGAATCCCTCGTGTCGTGCCGAAGCCAGGAGGCCTTCAGTGGCCGGAGAGGGGAACTCCCAGTTGGATGGGATGGGAAGGTGGACAGGGTAGAGGCCAGGCAGTTGGAGTTGGGCATCTCAGGGAGCTTCCCTACTTGCTGGGGAACCTTTGTCCTAAAGAGCCATCCCAATAAAGAGAGGGCACCCCCGTTAACCCTTCTACCAACTGTGTGGTTTTGTCGCAGCATCATGGAATACTGAGACCCACCTTGAATTGCTGCTGGATAACCTAGGGACCTGAGCGCATACTTAACTCCCCCTGGGCCACAGAGCTTCCCCTATGGAAAGTGGGTTGATTTCAGGGTCTGCCCGTATCCCCTGTTATGTGGAACTGCATCCTTCCTGGGGGCATCCCAAGCTGTGTGGTGGTCTCATCTACACTTACAGCAGGGTAGCACCACTATCTTTATTACTTCCCACACAGCATGTGCAGCCACCCACTTTCACAGAATGACCGCAGCAATGGTGCGATTACTGGCATGAATCTGTTCTTGGCAGACCATGATTAGCAGAGCCATCAATGGGGTTTGCTTAAAGTGGACCAAAACCCATGATAGTCACAAATGTGGTCACATGGACACTGCTGTCCCAGCACTGAGCTTGGAAAGCCAAAATGATCTCACTTGGCGACCGAATACATTTCAAGCATAGCTTTAGAGGAATGTATTGAATAGAGAGCAAAAGTTGGAGCCTTGCTAGAGTATCTACAGCATGCTGCAGGGAATAGAGAAGAGGCACCTGGAACAGGCATCAGGTGAACTCATTGCTGCTTTAATATTGCCATTACCTGGAGGGTCCCTTAATAGGTTAAATCTAAAAAAAATAGACCCATTTTGGTGGGTTTTATGTGTTTCTAAAGATAATAAAGGAATTATACACAATAACATAAAAACAAAAGTTAATTAAAATGATGCTTTCATAATTAACATTGTAATTGTTTGTTGCCATGGTAACTTCTAAGTAGAAAATTCTTGTGTCTCCATGAGGTGATTAAAAAAATGTTTTAGAAATATATCAGATTAGAACATCTTGCGAATTGTTAAAATACTTTAAAGTAAAAGTTGACCTTCTCTGATATTTTTGGAAGTGTATGTTATCGTGTGCTGAAAGAATGCTCTCAAGAAACTGAACTAGGTCTACTTTATTTGCTCCTCACATGTACAGAGGTGTCCATTGATGTCAATGAGAGTGCTCCTTACAGAGGCCATGTCCACCCGCCACTCTGGCGTCTTATACCAGCGCTGTAGCTGAGAGAGGAGCGGGAGCAGGTGGAAGGTTAGTGGGGAGTCTTGGGCCAGAAGGCAACACTATGGGGTTTATTCATCAAGGGATAGCGGCAGGTAGTGCCGATGGGCGCTGTACGCAATACCACATTTATGAAGGCGATTCTGGTGAGCGACTCTACCGGCGGCATGTAGCGTACTTCATCATTACAGGCATCTCAGCGTATAGCACCTGTCGCTACCTGTCGCTCTCCCATACATTTCAATGGACGTTCCTTTTCTTCTGTTTAAACAGGGTTTTTTGTTTATAATTTTTTTTCTCTCAAATTGTTGTGCCACCTCTCCTGGCCTAGAAAGAGTCATTTTTGAAAACTTTTTTGATTTTTTTTATAGTTTTTTATATTTTTATGCAGAATTGTCATTACAGGTCTGGTATTAAAGTATATGTTCAAAAACAGACTTTAATCACACAGCGTCTGGTGCTCTATGCTATAGCGACCAGATCCAGAGCGCCTATGTGTGTGGTTTTTTGTTGAATATGGTGTGAGTCGCTGAGAGTCAGTGCCACTGAGCTGGTGCTACTTTTCGCTCCCTGCAGCGCTGTACTGGTGTTAGAACGCCCAACATACATCACATTCATCATTGTCGGCCAGGTTACTAGAGCGACTGAAGCGCTCTGTTACAGTGCCCAATAGCCGATCACAGCGTATACTAGCAGTCGCTCTTAGCGCCTCTGAACAGGCGCTCATCTGCCAATAGTTGGCGTTAGTAATGAATCAGCCTGTTTGATTAGAGGCCGGAAGGAAAAATCCACAAATCTTTCCCTTTCCCTTTAAAGCGGATCAAATCCCAGGTGTTTCACTCACTTGAGATTTGCAGGCTGATTCATTACTAGTGGCAGGTAGCGACAGATGAGCGTCTGTAGCAGGCATTTTAGAGCGCCCGCTAGTAGTCGCTGTGCTCGGCCGCGAGTCGCTAGTTCAGAGCGCCTCAGTCGTGTTGCAGCATTGTTGAATACATTGTGGGGAGTCGCTATATGAGCAGTACAGCGCTGTATAGGAGCGAATGGTAGCGACTGGTCAGTGCGACCGACTCACACCATATTCATAAAAAAAACAGCCTCACGCACCGCCGGCGCTCAAAAATGCTAGGCCAGGAGAGGTCACAAAATTATTTGAGAATAGAAAAAAAAAAAAAACTTTTTTTAAGAGAAGTAAAAGAATGTCCATTGAAATGTATTGGAGAGCGACAGGTAGCGAGAGGTAAGATGTGGCACTCTGAAAGTTTGAACGCCAGCTCGGTACTCTGAGGCTGGGTTAATGATGAATCGTACGCTACATGGCGTTGTTCCAGTCGCTCACCAGAATCCGCTTGATAAATGTGTAATTGCGCGCCGTCTCCGGCGTTCACCTGCCGCTACCTGTCGCTACCTGTCATTTACAAGGCACTACCTGATGCTATTCCTTGATGAATAAGGCCCTTGGTCTGCTTTACTAGGGCCCATGTGTCTGAAACTCATTGAAAGAGTATTTGTACATTTACAGTGAGCCCACGATACGCGATCGGGCTCTCAATCAAAATAGATCGCGGCAATCTATTCGGAATGCATGGTGTGTCTGGATGACTCCCACTGGCAGGCCTCCAGATAGGCCTAGCATGTGAGTGAGCATCAGCTGGAGGGATATGCCGCTGCAGCCCGCTCATGCACAGTGGAATCAACTTGAACTGTGGACTTCACACAGTGTGACAAAATTGTGGCCACACATGAAAGGGAATCGGCTGGCCCTGAAGTCTTTTGGACTCCAGGACGTATATGGGTTTTAGTTTGCTTGTGCTTTAAACCCTATCTTTTTGACTGATATCAGCCTAATTCCGTATCCCACCCGCAGTTTTGGATGTTTTTTTCTCTCCTTTCCTAGAAATCGATCCAGCAATTTCCCCCAAGACTCAGATTGTCAGGAGTTTGATTGGCAAGATGAGCAATTGATAGATTACACCCAGCGTCCAGGATTTCACAAAGCCATTGTTCAAATCTGGTGCCACTGGGTCCTCTATCATTATCTATGAAATGCCTGTCCCCAGGGTTGGGATCTGAATTCAGGGCCGGCTCCAGGTTTATGTGGGCCCTCGGGTGGCATGATCTCAGTGGGCCCCTTTGTGGTGAAGATACGCATCACATCACTGAGAGATGTCCTAAATCTGGATGCCCCCTAAGGATCAAAAGAAAAGAAAAAGAGACCCTCCCAGTCTCCTTGTTGCTGCCTTTTTTTTGCTTCCCGCAGCCCGCCGGCACGCCTTTCATGCGGTGTGGAGGCCTCTTCCTCTTGCCCCGGTGAGGACAGCACAGGCCGCAGTGGAACCTTATTGCTGCATACTGTTGCCCCCACCCGGTGGGGAAAAGAAGTTGCACAGCCAACTAAGTCATCGCTGGAGTGCCGCGAGGAGATGTGAGCACCAGCTGGGGCGGTGCCCTCCCAGTCCACCACTGGTCAAGCAACGCTGCGCACCCCAAAGGTCGGTGCTTCAGTGGGCCCCCCTGGAGGTGGGGGTCCCCCGGCAGCTGCCTCGCCTTGCCGGGTGCTGACGCCGGCCCTGGATCTGACGACATAGGAGCTTGGAAATAGAGCACCAAAACCAGGGTTTACAATATGCACATGCAATGGGACAGTTGTACAGGCTAGGTGCAAATTATATTTAGTGGGGCAAATATGCTTATACGAAAAAGGGGGGGTTATAAACGGTACTTATTCAGATTGGGTCACTGTTACTTGCAAAGTACCACAGAGGTCAGTGCTGGGCCCAATTATATTCTATATATTAATGATATTGGTAAAGGGTTAAACTGTGAAATCTCAGTATTTGCAGATGATCCTAAGCTGTGTAACGTAATTAATGGAAAAGAGAATAGCATGCAGCTACAAACTGATTTAGATAAATTGGATGTTTGCACAGAAAAATGGCAAATTAAGTTTAATAAAGATAAATGCACATGGGCAGGAGAAATTAGTGCCATAATTACACACTAAATAGGGAAAAGCTGGGTAAAACAACAATAAAAAAAGGCCTAGGGATTTTAGTAAATAATAATCTAAACTGTAGTGATCAATGCCAGGCAGCAGCTGCCAAGGCAAACAGAATCATGGGGTGCATCAAGAGGGGCATATGTGCCCATGACCACAGCATCATTTTACCCCTGTCTAAATCACTGGTCAGACCTTATATGGAATACTACACTAGGAAAGCCGTGGGTTCTGAGAACCTGCGCAGAACAACTTGCACCAGTGTTTACCAACATCTTTTAGCTCTCCCTACGACAATCTGTTGTCCCAAAATGCTTCAAGCAATCTATCATCATACCAGTACCAAATAGACCACAGCCAGTGTGCCTTAATGACCTCCTTGGTAGCCTTGACCTTCTTGGTGATGAATTGGTTTGGAAAGATCACCAGGAACATGATCACCACCACACTACCAGATTCATTGGATCCACTTCAATTTGCATGTCGTAACAACCGAACAAGCGATGATGCTATAAACTGCCTCCTGCACTTGGTATTATCCCACTTAAATTGCGGTGCGAGAAACTACGCTAAATCTCTATTTGTTGACTACAGTTCAGCATTTAACATTATTATTCCATCCATACTCAATGAAAAATTTGAAAATCTTGGCCTAAATTTCTCTCTATTCAAGTGGATCTACAGATTCCTAACAGACCACAGTCTGTAAAGGAAGGCAAATACATCTCATCCTTCATCACCTTGAACACAGGAGCCCAAGAGGGATGTGTCCTGAGCCCCCTGCTATACTCTCTATAGACGCACAAATGCAGGGCCACCAAAGGGTCAACTTCCATAGAAAATTTTGCAGATGATACTGTAGTGATTGAACTAATCACAAACAATGAAATGGACTACCTAGAGAAAGAAATGATACCTACTCTGAATGGTTACCGGTTGTAAGCGATGTAACCAGGGTTCAGTGCTGGGCCCTACTATTATTAAACTTGTTTATAAATGACATAGAAGATGGAATTAAAAGCACTGTCTCTATTTTTGCAGGTGACACAAAGATATGTAGCACGGTGCAGTCTATTGAAGATGTTCACAAGCTTCAGGCTGACTTGTGATCCACTTGGGGTCTAACAACCTGAAGGCCACATATATCCTGGGGGTAGTAAAACTGGGAGAGTCACTTGTTGAGAAGGATCTGGGGGTACTGGTAGATCACAGGCTAAATAACAGCATGCAATGCCAAGCAGCTGCTTCCAAGGCCACCAAGATACTATCATGCATTAAAAGAGGCCTGGAATCATGGGATATGGATGTAATATTGCCTCCTTACAAGGCACTGGCGCGCCCTCACCTGGAATATGCCGCCCAGTTCTGGGCACCCATTCATAGAAAGGACGCTCTCACTATGGAAAAGGTGCAGAGGAGAGCCACCAATCTAATAAGAGGAATGAAGAATCTTAGTTATGGGGAAAGATTGCGGGATTTAAATCTGTTTAGTCTTGAGAGGAGACGACTGAGAGGCGGCATGATTAACTTATATTTATATATAAATGGGCCATACAAAAAATATGAGGGAACACTATTTCAGGTAAAATCCTCTCTAAAGACTGGAAGAAAAGAAAATTTCTCTCTGAAGGCGACAATCATTTTTTACTATAAGAACTGCAAATCTATGTAACATAGTAACATAGTATGTAAGGCTGAATAAAGACTTTAGTCCATCCAGTTCAGCCTGTTTAACTCCTTCCAGTGGTCTAGTAGCCATAGCCGGAAATGTTATTACATGCCAGGAAGGCATCAAGGCCACTTTTGAACATTTTTAATGTATCCCTCATTACTACCTCCTCTGGCAGCGAGTTCCATAGTCTCACTGCTCTTACAGAGAAGAATCCCCTCCTATGTCGGTGGAGAAAGCACCTTTCCTCTAACCTTAGTGGATGCCCCCGGGTTATGGTTACACTCCGGGGTATAAATAGATTGTGGGACAGATCCTTGTATTGACCCCGAATATATTTATACATAGTTATTAGATCACCCCTCAATCGTCTTTTTTCTAGACTAAATAAGCCTGACTTGGACAATCTTTCCGGGTACTCTAGGCCCCGCACTCCTTTTATTAACTTTGTTGCCCTTCTTTGAACGTGCTCCAGTTCTGATATGTCCTTCTTAAGCACAGGTGCCCAGAACTGTACACAGTATTCCATATGAGGTCTGACCAGTGACTTGTACAGGGGTAAAATGATGCTCTGGTCATGAGCACCTATGCCCTGCCTGATGCACCCCATGATCCTGTTTGCCTTGGCAGCAGCTGCCTGGCATTGATTACTACAGTTGAGCTTATTGTCAACTAAAACCCCTAGGTCCTTTTCCATTGTTGTTTTACCAAGTGTTTCTTTATTTAGTGTGTAATCATGACACAGATTTCTCCTTCCCATGTGCATAACCTTACATTTATCTGTGTTAAACTTCATTTGCCATTTAACTGCCCATGCTTCCAATTTATCTAAATCTGTTTGTAGTTGCCTGTTGTCCTCCTTTGTTTTAATTACTTTACTCAGCTTAGTATCATCTGCAAAGATTGAGACTTTACTGTTTAATCCATACCCAATGTCATTTATATATATATTGAAGAGAATTGGTCCCAGAACTGACCCTTGTGGTACTCCACTAGTAACAATGACCCAATCTGAGTGTGTACCATTGATAACCACCCTCTGCTTCCGATCACTAAGCCAATTTCCCACCCATCTGCACACGTTTTCCCCCAGTCCAAGCATTCTCATCTTTTGTACCAGCCTTTTATGTGGCACAGTATCAAATGCTTTAGAAAAGTCAAGATATATGATATCCAATGACTCCCCCTGATCCAATCTTGAACTTACCCCCTCATAAAAGCTGATCAGGTTTGTCTGGCAGGAGCGATTCCTCATAAATCCATGCTGATATGGAGTAATAAGGTCATTTTCCCCAAGGTGCTCCAGGATAGTATCCCTTAAGAAACCTTCAAACAGCTTGCCCACCACAGATGTTAAGCTTACCGGTCTGTAGTTCCCAGGTTCCCCCCTAGATCCCTTTTTGAATATTGGCACCACATTTGCCAAGCGCCAATCCATCGGAACAAACCCTGTAGTTATGGAATCCACAAATATTAGAAATAACGGCTTGTCTATTACTGTACATAACTCCCTTAAAACACGAGGATGTATGTCATCTGGTCCCGGTGATTTATCGATTTTCATCTGCTTGAGACGGTGCCGGACTTCTTCCTTGGTTAGACCAGTGACATTTAATGGAGGGTTTCGGTTATTCCCCTGCATTTCACTCGGCATGTCAAATTCTTTTGTGAATATAGAAGCAAAGAAGTTGTTAAGCAAATTAGCTTTCTCCTCATTTCCCTCTATAGGGGTCCCATCCTTGCTTTTCAGGGGGCCCACACCCTCAGGTTTGTACCTTTTACGGTTTATGTAGCTGAAGAATAATTTGGGGTTAGTTTTACTCTCTTTCGCGACCAGTCTTTCTGTCTCCAGCTTAGCTGCCCTTATCTGTTGTTTACATTGTTTATTTTCTTCTTTATAGTTTTTTAACGCTTCCGCTGTCCCTTCCTGCTTTAAACGTTTAAATGCCTTTTTTTTGTTGTTTATTGCCCCCTTAACCTTTTTATTTAGCCACATCGGTTTACATGTGTGTGTCTAATAGTTTTATTCCTGTAAGGTATATATCTGTCACACTGAAAATTAAGTATTCCTTTGAAAGTATCCCATTTAGCGTCCATGCTTTTGTTCTTAAGGACATTTTCCCAGTCAATGCAGTGTAGGGCATCTCTAAGTTGGTCAAACTTTGCCTTTTTGAAGTCCCGCGTTTTTGTGACTCCTTGATAAGGCAACCTAGTGACTGCTAAGTGGAAATTAATGATATTATGATCACTGCTTCCAAGGTGTCCCCCAACCTGTACCTTTATTACTTTGTCTGGTACATTGGTTAGTATTAGGTCCAATATGGCTTTCCCCCTTGTTGGAGCTTGTACTTGTTGGGAAAGGTAGCCATCTTTTGTTTTAGATAAAAAACTATTACTTTTCTGCGAAACACATGTTTCAGCATCCCAGTCTATATCTGGGTAGTTAAAGTCCCCCATAATCACTACCTCATTTATTTTAGCGGCTATATCTATTTGCCTTAGCATCATATTTTCTATGGATTCGGATATATCTGGAGGTTTATAGCAAACCCCCATCAGTATTTTATTTTTGTTTCTCCCTCCATGTATTTCTACCCATACCGACTCCACATGGTCATTCCCCTCACATATATCCTCCCGCAGAGCAGGCTGTAGAGAGGATTTTACAATTAAGCAGACTCCACCCCCTTTGCGTTTGTTACGGTCCCTCCTAAACACACAGTATCCCTGTAAATTTACTGCCCAGTCATAGCTTTCATCCAGCCAGGTCTCTGTTACCCCCACTATATCATATTGTTCTTCTGTTATTATCAGTTCTAGTTCATCCATTTTATTAGTCAAGCTTCTAGCATTTGTAAGCATGCATTTCAAATGCTTATGACAATTTTGATAATTTTGTATATTGCCCTTATTCCTGCTAGATGTGCTAACCCCTCCCCCCTCTCCACCCCCAGTTTCATGTCTACACCCACTGTCACTTTCTTTCCTAACTTCCCCTTTGTAATAGCTTTTACCCTCCCCCCCAATGCTCAGTTTAAACACTCCTCTAACCTTTTAGCCATCCTCTCCCCCAGAACAGATGCACCCTCCCCATTGAGGTGCAACCCATCCCTGCCAAAGAACCTGTAGCCCACTGTGAAGTCGGCCCAGTTCTCTAAGAACCCAAACCCCTCCTTTTTACTCCAATTTTTGAGCCACCTGTTTACATCTCTAATCTCCCGCTGCCTCTCTGGTGTGGCTCTTGGTACTGGTAGTATTTCTGAGAATACTACAGTTGAGGTCCTTGCCTTAAGCTTACGGCCTAAGTCCCTGAAATCATTTTTTAGGACCTTCCACCTACTTCTTCCTATGTCATTAGTGCCAATATGCACCATGACCGCTGGGTTCACGCCAGCCCCTCCCAACAATCTGTCAGCCCGCTCCGCTACATGCCGTACTCTTGCCCCAGGAAGGCAACACACTGTTCGGCAATCCCGGTCTTTGTGACAGATTGCCCTGTCTGTTCCCCTAATAATAGAGTCACCCACTACCAGCACCTGTGTGTATGTGCTGATTGGTGCAACTTAAAACACTGTGAGTGATTGGAGGCACTATCCAGGGGCTGGTCAGTCTTGGCTGCAAGGCTGATCAGCCCCTGATTCCCATCAGGTGTGGAGCACTCTGTGCTGCCTGCCACTAGCAGCACAGCGGCTCCTAGTGGCGAAATCTACAGACTGCTGGACGCGCGCCTGCACAGCTAGAGAGGGGCGAGGGAGGATGCCAGAGTGACATACCGCGCTCCCAGCAGCAGGAGTGCTGCGTCGCCCTGCGGACGCTCGCCGCCGGCCCCCTGGCAGAGGTAAGTTCCTTACAATACAACTGCTATGCGCACATTGCAGTTTTTCAAGAATAACAACCCTTAACATTTAAAATATCCCCCACAAAATATATATTTTCTGGAAGTACACACCTCACGCTTTCTAGGAGTACCAGGCTTGTTGATGTGGGTGCAGTTTTCTGGAAGTAGTCTCTCAATTAATTCTTTGGTTGCACAAGGTTTATTCAAAAAGAAAGAATAAAAAAGCAGGATCAAAGCCACATTTACCAAAAAAAAATATGTATACAAGAAAAACAAGATAAATCTGAAAAAACAAGGTCCCCCGAACAGAACAATACCCAACAACATGCATAGGTAGTATCAAGGAAAGAGTTGTCAAACACACAAAAGTAAAGCATGTGCGTAACGGTAATTTTACTTGAGAATTTCTGCTCTGCAGACAAAGTGCCCAACTTCAAATTTTTCAACCAAAGCAGCCCTTGCATTTGCAACAAACCATATATTTCCTGAAAGTACACATTAAGATTTCTAAGCGTACCCAGCTTGTTGTAGTGAGCTAATCTTTCTGGACATAATCCATCTAAGAATTCTTTGGTTGCACAGAATTTCCCTAAGAAAAGGTATAAAAAGCAGAATAAAAAACAAATTTTCCTAAAATATCAATATGCAAACAAGAAAAAACAAGCTAAATCTGAAAGCACAAGGTCCCCTGAGTAGAACAATACTGAACTTGCATAGCTACGTTTAACTGCCAATCTACTTGCGGTTTTGACACCCTCTGTTGACAGGTCATTTTTCATCATTTTACGCCATGTTTAACCATGATTTTTGCAGGAATTTCCGGGAAAATTACATATTTTTTTTGCGGCAGAGTTTAGGCTTTAACATGAAATATATTGTCTGTAATTTTTTAATATTTAAAAGAGTAAAAAAAACTAAAAAATTATATATATTTTTAAAAATTGTGTCCTTTATTTTAAAGAAAACATTTATTTTAGTAAAGAAAACCATATTGCACATGAAAGCCCCATTTCCCCAAGCTGGAGGGAGACTAGAGAGGCAAGGGATGACAGCCCCTTGCCCCTTCAACCCTCTCCAGTGAGCACCACTGAGGATGCTCGGGCAGGTGTGGGATGACGTCACCAGATGACGTTATCTGTTCCACCCACAAAAGGTGGGGATAGTGGAGCATCAGTAGATGGCCTATTTTGGCCTCTTGCCTCACAGTGGAAGAGCTCCAGGGGGCGATCGGAGGCCTCCAGGTTGAAGAGGAGACCCGGCAGGGGGGATTTCGGCCGCAGGTGAGTCAATGTCATTATTGTTTTTTTTTCCTTACAGCTAAGCGGCGGTGACAGGAGTGGGGGGGGGGGGGGGGGATTTCGGGCGCTCTGCTGAAGCCGGAATTGAGGATCACATGGTCTTGAAGAGAAGACTCGGCTGGATCGATAGAGGGGTCAGGTGAGTGTTTTTCTTGCCTTTTGGCTGCTAGCAGGGGTAAATGCTAGGCCCGTGAATTTTACGTGGCTGGCGCTTAAGGGTCAGAGAGGCAACTGCATGAAATTTACGGCCTTGGCACTTAAAGGGTTAAAGGACTTTCATCTGCCTGCAGTGGTACGGAAAAACTTTTACACATGCACAGTGGAAAGTATTTTGACAGGAAATCTAACATCCTAGTTCGGCAACTGCACCATGAAAGTAAATCAGGCCTTAAGCAGGGTAGTGAGAATGGCAGAACTAATCAACGGTGAGAAATTCACAGAAAGAACATCCAATCGATACACATGAAAAGATGTCAAACTAAGGCCCTAAAACTATAAGGAGATCTCAACCACCCAGATCCCAACTAGGTCAAAAGTGGCCTGGATGCCTTCCTTGCATGTAATACCAGCTATGGCTACTAGACCACTAATAAACAGGCTGAACTGGATGAACTAAAGACTTTTTTGAGCCTTACATACTATGTTACGATATAGCTATGATATGTAAATGGTATTTGGGGCAGTGTAGAACCTAGAATATATAAAAAAAAATATAGTGGATAAAAACCCCCAGTGGTCAACCTCAGAATCTAAAACATTCCAGGGCTGGCCACTAGTCTGCCCCCAGGGCATCCTATAGGTCAACGATACTCAACTGGCGGACCGGGACCGAATGCGGACCTCGGCACCAGATTTCCAGACCCCTGCCTTGACAGCCCCATGCTCAAAGCTGCCCCCTTGATTGGCGATTAAGTGCTTAGTCTCCCTGGAACCAATCATTGCAATATAAAGTACTGCATGAGTGGGAAGTGGCATTGCAAGGTACACGCAAGCCTTGTTTCTCTTTGCCCCATCCAATCCTTTCTCCCCACCCCAGTCTAGCCACATCCATCCCACCCATTCCTGTCCCCTCAGCTCTGCCCCATACAGTCTAGTCTCTCTGCCCCATTGATTCCTGGCTGCGGATTGGCCCATCCAATCCGCAGCCTCCCAGCTTTGCCTGTAAGTCCTATGGGGCCCAATAGGATTTTTGGACTGGGGTGGGTGGGCAAGCAGCCATTTTTAGTTTTGCGTGGAGAATCTATAGCCCCTCCCCAAGTGTGCTGATTTCTAACTATTCACCCCCGTGACAGCTCTCCTCCTGGACCTTCACCTTTCACCAGATGTTTCTAAATGGACCTTTATAAGAAGTGGTTGAGTACCCCGATACAGCTGAATGTCCCACTGTGTGAAACCCCTGGAGTCACCTTTACCCTCGGTTCCCACGATGCTGCAATCGCCGGCTGCTGCATCCCCAGCTTCCCTGTAGCCATAAGCGCTCCAGTGTCCAGCCTATTTGAATAGCTGGGTGCTGGAGCAGGCACGGGGGGGGGGGGGGGGGGGGGGAATTCAGCCAGTCAGGATGGGGGGGTGAACATGGATTTTGATTCACTTTAATTGCACAGGCATAGATTAGAGGCATGTTCCAACAACACCTCTGAAGAGGCTGTGAAAATATTTATACTGATTTCATCAGTATACCGACCATACTTAGAACATCTGCTGATGGTTTGAGTGCAGTTCCATATGGAATACAATGTTTACTGTGAGTAATAAGGGTCATATAAAAACAATGACCTATACTTATGAAATATTTGTGGACAGAGATGCTTGGCTCAAGAATATCCTCTGAGGAAGACAATAGGTGAAAAGTATCAGGAATAGAGCCGACAGAGCAGCTATTGATAAACATTTTAAATAATTGCTCTAGGTCAATATGTTTTAATATTTTAAAACTGTATACAGCTGAATATTGTAACTATATTTACCAGTCAAAATGATATGTGAATGCAAATAAAATGTTACAGTAGACAAATAAAATTATCGAAATTGTGTAAAGGAACAAAGCATTCCCTCTGACCTTTTAAAGTAGAAAATAAGGGCCAAATTTAAAGTGGACCAACACCCAGGATTTTGACTATCCTGGGTTTTGGTCCACTTCAAAAACTCACCTCTCCCCGCTCCCACGTGACCGCTGCAGCCAATCCCCGCCGCGGACATGCGGGAGGCAGCGACATACAAGAGAGCGCGCCTGCCGCCGCCTCCCGCGCATCACTCTTACAGGGCGTGTGCCCGCGCCGGCCATTCACAAATGGCCGTCGCGGGTGCGGGTCCTGCTAGAGGGACGCGCGGGAGGCGTCGGCAGGCGCCGCTGGATTGAGGAGCAGGTGGGGATTTAAGGGTTTCTGGGGGGTTTCACACAGTGGGGCACCCCCGATCGGGGTGCCCCGTAGTCAGGGAGCTGATCGGTCCAGGAATCTTATAGATTCCCGGGCCGATCATGGGAGGGTGTTGGTCCACTTTAGGAAGCGCTAACACCACCTAGTACCATGTAGTGTCAGGTGAACGCTGGGCGCAGTATGTGAAAACCATATATATGAAAGTCAAACTGGTGAGCGCCTCTTATAGCGTCATGTATCGTCACATGTATCCCTAGCGGTGGCTCAGTGTAAAGCACCGGCGCTGTATGTTCAGCAGTGCCATGTAGCACCTTTTACTCAGTTGCATTCTCACATACAATTCAATGGTTTTTAATTTGTTTGGATCCACTTTCTCACACTATTTTATCATATGATGAAAATCTGTGGCCCCAGCAACCACAAAGGAATATCCCATAGGCACCAAAAACCCAACAAATCACAAAAATATCCTCTCACATTATATCTGTATATATATTCTAAAAAACACTTACTTATGTCCCCGCTGTGGCCTGGTATTCTCTATTGCCCACGCGTTTTGTGGGATAAACCCACTTTTTCAAGATGCCAGGACCCAGCACGTTACTCTTTGGCTGTAAAATCCCTGCTGTGGAATATGTGTTTTTAATTATATGCTGTAAGTGATTTTTAGAAAAAATATACAGATATAATATGAGAGGATAGTTTTGTGATTTGTTTTGGTTTTGGTGCCAATGGGATATTCCTTTGTGGTTGCTGGGGCCACCATTTTTCATTTGTTTGTACCTGTATATTTTAGGGAACCCCTTATTGGCACACTTCACCCAATTGTGTATCATCGTTAGGGTGGTGCAGGAGTGATATATTATATTGCGTATTTTATCATATGATGATTGCTTTGGCTCTCCTGGCCACCAACCAAAGACTTATATTGTCATACATTTATTTCCGGCAGTGATGGTTTGTCATTGCAGTGTCAGTGTTACAGTGTTGAAACAAGGTCATTCCATGTGTGCTGGTGTATATGTGTTCTGAAACAAACATTTCTTATATTGCGTCCGGCACTCATCGCTCGACGCTGGGTTTGTAACTTTTTTTTCTTAAATATAGACTTCAGCGCCGAGCGTCGGACACACTTGACTGGTGCTACCTATCGTTTGATGCAGCATTGTCCTGGTAAATGTAGTGTTGCCTTGGGCGTCTTTCCCTCTGGGTGCTGCATATGCATTGATTCAGGGAGAGCACTTCTACAACGGCCTCCAGACATCACATTTATCAATGCTGGACAGGATACTACAGCATCACTTGTCCAGCACCAAAGCTACGTTATAGCGCCAGACACCCATTTACAGTATACTCTTGTGGACGCTATTAGCGGACAAATGGCAGATAAAAAGACAGATAAAGAATGGATAGATAGAAGAATAGCTGGAAATAGTGGGTGAAAGACACATAACATGAATATAAAGATAGAAAGAAGAGATAGATAGATAGATAGATAGATAGATAGATAGATGGATGTGCAGAAAGAAAGGATATATAGACAGATATATTAATAGATAGATAAAAGATTAATAGATAGACATATTAACATTAGACAAAGTCCACTCATGCCAAGTCATCAAAGTTTGAGATAAAATAATAGTGGACACATCTGGATACATGTTTCTGGCTAGTGGCCCTTGTAAGCACAAGGCTGGAAGGGATGCATTTATAAGGGGGGGGGTGGGGACTTTGAGAGCACTGTAACAAGTAGCAAGACACTTTAGACAAATACCCATGTTAGGCTTAATCTAGTGGACTAAGATAGACTCCAAAAACCATAATAATGATTTAATGTACAGGTTAACATTTTAAATCATGTACTAAAATAGACCTGGGCATATTCGCTATACCATTCTATTACAAAAGGATCAAAAGAGCTATAAAGTTTCCCAATTAAGCCGCGCCTGAAACACTAATAATAATAATTCAAACTTACCATCTTGCAAAGATTAATAGTGATATATAATCTGTATACAGCTTTATGCAGTGTACTTCCTTCTAGAAACATTACTGTCAAATGAACAGTGATAGTGTTGAACCTGTAACTGGATAACAGGAGCCAACATTGCCACTAACACAGCTCTGCCAGCTGGTGGCATTGGAATGCCAAGCATAAATAACATTGTACAAAGCAATGCTCAAAGACTGATGCCAAAGCCAGTGAAATCATTCTGTTTGTCTGTTTGTTGCCTGCAGAATGGAGAATAGGAGAGATATTGACATTGTAAAATGCAGTGGAAAATTATTTTTTGTACTATGAGTCCTATTAAATTATTCAGAACCGTACAATACATTAAAGAGATTTCTACAGGGCTGCATTTCCCATTAGGCAACCCTAGGCCTGTGCCTAGGGCAGCAACCTGTAGGGGGTGCTTGTGTTACTGCTGTAGTTAAACATTAGCCATTAGTAGGGACAGCTCCAGAAACACAAAGCAAAGCGTGGGGTTCTGACACACAGGGTTAGGGTACAGTAAGAGTCAGCAGCTAATTTTATTAAAAGGGCTAAACACGTCCAAAACAGGAACAAGCTAGAGGGTATCACACATATGCTGCATATTGCAGCTAATTTTGGGCTTAGGGGTTTTGATATTCAAAGAGAGAATTGTGCAGACTAAGGGGGGCAGTAATCTGCATATTGTAGTTAAAACAGACCAAAACCCACATTTCTAATTAGCATCCTCCGAGTTGCTCCCCACATGAAGAGCAACTTTTGTCAATTTTAAATGCTCCCGCTCCACTTTAATCCCAGATAATGGCTCTCATTTTAGCTGTAAAGCTCCGCCTCCCCCATTCATTGCCACTATTACGTGTGGCTATGATGTCATTGCCACCCTATACAATGACTGATCACCTGCCATCTTACAGAGAGGGGCAGCAAAAAATACAGTGTTCCAGGATGATTCAAAAAACAAGCATATCTATTTCTAGTTCTACACCCTAGAACTAGAGTATTGGTGGGGGCTTTGGCCAAATGTATTTCACAAGTTCAGTGGATTTTGGTCAGTGTGCAAGCCATAATTTTTTTCTTTATATTTGCAGACTGCAACCAGACAAACTAGTGCAGCCAAACACCAAACACAATCCTGGATGTCTACAGAGCAAAACATAGAGGGTATCTGTAGGGTAATTGTAAAAACAAAGCATACTTGCCATAAATCAAATGTGCCAAGAGTTTAAGCCCCCTTCCTACAACCATTTCTTCTACCTTCTCTCCTTCTGTTCTTATTGCTGCCAGCCATCTCACAATTGTCTGTAGGTTGGGTCGCACTCGTAAGTGATTCAAACAGTTGCAACGCTGGAGCGTGGTCTGCTGTGTCACAACGGCTGGTTGCAGGGGACCCAGTTGTATTGTTTTAAGGTAACTGTGTACACCAGTTATGGCTATGGTCACCCCGATGGTAGGGCCTGAATTGTTGGTAACACTGTAGGCCCAGCGCCCAGCTGTCCCAATAATTGAATGTGATAAAAAGACAACATGATGGCTTGGACCATTGTGGTTTTGCTATAGCAGCTGCTGTGGGGAGGCACAAGGGTAACTTGCTAGTTGCCTGAGCCTCTGCCGTGCGACTTGACAGCCTGTATATTGCTGGGTCAGGCAGAGGCCGAGGACCCACAAGCAGGAGCTAGGAGTTGTAAGCAGGGATGGGCTTTGGGGTTTATGAGAAGAGTGTTGTTATGCTCTATAGTGTTGTTATGTTTTCTTATTTTGTTTGTTTCTTTTTTTTATGGACTGTTGCTGCTTCTATTCAACAGAGTGCACAGTTCAGTGCAGTACTTCTACAGACCCAGGTCTGACCTCTGGGTGGGGGGCGCTGGTGGCTGGTGCAACCCTGACCTGCATGGTGGTTGCTGATCATCTACCTCCGCCAGGACATTTTCCCAGCCCCAATTCTAGAGAATTCCATAGAGAATTAGCACTTTTTAAGAGTGTGGGTCTAAAGTTGACCCAAGGCCAGGTTACCCTGCACCAGAGTCTAAAATGCTCTAGGGCTTCACCCGATCTTTAGCATGACCCCGACCAATAATATAGTTGAGTCAGGCTAAAGAAGTCAGAGCTGCATCTCTGTCTCCATTATAATCCATCTCAAGCAAAGAGGGGATTTGTAGAGCAACATTGCTTTTTATAGCTTGGAGAAGAAAGACATTAAAAAGCTAGTTTTGTCTCCACTCCTTATTCCGTGTCCGTGTGTGGCCTTGTGATCACTGTATTAGAATAGGGCAGTAGTGTCTAGGCATATTTTAAGCTAGTAGGAAAGACAAAATGAAGAGAGAGTGAAAAATGAAGATAAAGAAGAGAAAAAAAATAAAGGAAAAAAGAAAAGGGGGGGGGGGCAAAAGGGCTTCTGACCTGGTGAGGGTTCATTTCCAAAAGCAAAAAAGGCCCTGAGTTAAAGAATATTGGAAAGTAGCTCAAGACTCCTCTCAGTCAGGTCAGGAACTGCCTTCCTTGTGAATGTCAGCTTCTGCATCATTTGTCACTTTTTTTTAATATATTCTTTATTTATTTAATGCATAGTCACACAGATTAACATAGAAACAGATGACATATCAGGAGACCAAACCAGATGACAGTATTAGGTCGAATACAGCATAATAAAATATTGCAAGATAAGCTTCTGTGTGTTCTCGTTCTTTAGATAGTTGACCAGGTGTCTTCAACGACGTGTCTTAAACTGCCAGCCGGGCCCCCCCGCACGGCCCCAACGCCCCCCCAAAGCCGCCCCCACCCCAACCACCAGGGCCCGCCCGTGGAGGGAGGCAACGAAGACCCGCGGGGTCCAACTCCCCCGCGGCACCCATCACTTTCTCGAGGTCAGATCACCCGTCCTCCAGACCCCGTCATGGATCACGGAAGTTATCTCTTGGAGAATGGAAAAGAAGAAATGGACAGGGAAAGGGAAAGAAGGAAAGGGGGAAGGGGGGAAAGCACAGGGACGCGGTGCATCACTCCTCAACTACCTCTACTGGTTCGCTTCAACAAGTATCTTGTATTCAGGCGAGTAAGCAAATGCAATCCACCCCGCCCATCTAAGGTTATGTTCCTCTGACGTCTCGTTACGCTCAGCAATTATGCCCTCAAATCTCTCAATCTCCGAGACCTTGTTGAGCCAGAGCAAGACACTAGGTGATTCCGGTTTCTTCCACTGTACAGGGATGCATGCTCTCGCTGCGTTAATCAATTGGCCCAGAATCGATTTCTGGTATCTTTTGGTGGGTATCTCCACCAAAAGAAGAAGGAAGAAGAGAAGGAAGAAGGCCGGGCCCCCCGGGAGCGTCTCTCCCAAAACCTTCTCCATTGTGTCTTTGACCACTGACCAGAATCCCTGCACTCCCGGGCATGACCAGAAAATATGAAGGAGATCACCCCTCTCCTGCCCACATCGCCAGCATAGAGGTGATACCCCAGGGAACCACCTATGGAGCATGGTCGGAACCCTATACCACCGGGTTAGAATTTTGTAGTTACACTCTTTGTATTTGGTGCACCTTGCTGTCCCGTGGGCCAGTTTAGTCATTTAGTCATGTCTAACTGAGCCTCCCTCTTCGCAAAGTCTCTCAAAAGGTGTGAGCTCTCTACTTTCTGGTACCAGCCGCTGGAGCGACAAGAGGAAGTGTCTTAGTTGCAGCTTTTGCCAGGCACCCCATCTAGGCAGACCCCGTGCATCTGCTACACCATCCAGTGGATCTCCCAACCCCTGGTAATGAAAGTGTCGCATCCTTCCCAGTCCACCCCCCAACCACCTCTCGACCGTCCCACCCGAGACTCCCGGCGGGAACTCCGGGCGGGAACTCCGGGTTTCCCAGGATCGTGTGCATCGGAGAGAAGGCCGGAGATACACCCGTATGTGCCCTGCATCTGTGGAAGGCTTTTAAAGAGGCCCTAATTGTTGGATGTTTTGCTACAGGTCCTAAATGTTGCTTTGCCAGCCAGGGTAGAAACCGTAGTGGAAGAGGAGTACTATTTTGCTCAATTTGTACCCATTGTTTTTCCTTGAGTGTCTGCACCAGTCCACTATTCTGCACAGATGTGCCGCAGTGTAGTACATACTAGGGTCCGGCAGGCCTATTCCCCCATTTTCTTTTGTCTTTTTCAATGTCTTCTTATTAACCCTGGGGCTCTTCCCAAGCCAGATAAATCTAGTGAACAAAGCTCCCACTTTTTGCAGGAAGGAGCTAGGAACTTCCAACGGCAGTGCTTGTATCAAGTACAGTAGGCGGGGGAGCAAGTTCATTTTAAGAGCATTGCACCTCCACCAAACCACGATTATTTCTTTTGGGCCCATGTCTCTGTGTCTTTAACAAAGCTTCGTAGCAGTGGGAGGAAATTCAAAATCTTATCTAATGATCTGCCAATCTTTGTCCCCAGGTACGTGATATGATCACTTGCCCATTTGAAAGAGAAAGCCCTTTGAAGAGCGGCCTCTCTGTTCTCCTTTAAATTGATGTTTAGTGCCTCTGATTTTTGCAAGTTAATCTTGTAATTCGAGACCCCCCTGTAGGAGTCTAATTCTCGCATCAGGTTTGGTAGAGTGACCTCAGGGCAGGACACAAAGAAAATCAGATCATCTGCATAGGCCCCAACCTTATAGTGGCCCGAAGGCAGGGAGACCCCCTGAATATTGGGGTTCGCTCTAATTTTACAGATGAAGGGCTCCAAGGTCATGATAAAGATGAGTGGCGAGAGAGGACATCCCTGCCTTGTCCCATTTCCGATGCTAAAAGGTTCCGACAGTAGACCATTAACTCTCACCACCGCCGATGGATGTTGGTAGAGACTCATGATCCATGATAGCATGTTTGGGCCTAGGCCTACATGGCGGAGGACCCCGACCATGAAGTCCCACTGTACCCTGTCGAAAGCCTTTTCAGCATCGGTAGCAAGGAAAACGGCAGGGAGCTTAGTCCTGTTGATCATATCCATCAGGTTTAGGACCTTTGTCGTGTTATCTCTCGCCTCTCTGAATGGCATACACCCCACCTGATCCAGATGGATAATGTGGTGCAGATGCGGAGACAGACGAGTGACGAGGAGTTTAGCAAACAACTTAACATCTGTATTAAGTAGGGATATAGGCCTATAGCTTGCGCTCTGCATTAGATCCTTGCCCTCTTTTGGAATAACTGAGATCTGCGCCCGGAGGCTATCTGTGGGAAAGGCCATTCCTGCAGCAAGGGGATTAAGTGTCCCCAAAAGATGAGGGGATAGGAGCCCAGCGAAGACATTGTAATAAAGCAATGGAAGCCCGTCTGGACCTGGCGTTTTCCCATTTGCTGAATCTTTGATGGCCCCGCTAATTCTTCCGCGGAAATAGGATCTTCTAATTTTTCTAACAGGTCACATGGCAGTTTAGGGAGGCCTGATTGAGCTATGTACTTGTTAATTTCCACTAATTTATCTCCCTGAGAGTGAGAAGGGATGTTGTACAGATCTGCGTAGTATTTTCTGAACACCTCCGCAATTTCCTTACTTCTATGAACCACCCTCCCCCTCTGATCCAAGATTTTGGGAATGTATGTTTTGGCCCTTTCCCCCCTCAGAGCCGAGGCCAGTAGTCTTCCACACTTGTCCCCTGTTTCATAGAAGGCCCCCCGTGACTTGGATTTTAATCTTATTACTATATATCCCCCGGAGCCGGTCCCTGAGGGCAGTCAGGGAAGCCAGCTGTGCCCCTGTCAGTGTCTGTTTGTGAGTCCCTTCCAATTTTTTGATTTCCTCAAGTAGGTCAGTGATTTGCTTGCATCTTTCTCTCTTGACCCTCGCCCCCCTCTGTATCAAGGCTCCTCGAATAACACACTACCGGGGTACTTATGTCTGGGGAGGCGTTTTCTTGGAAGTAAATCTGTAGAATTTGTGTCATCTCTTCCTTAATCAGGGGGTCCTGGATCAAAGATTTGTTTAGCGTCCACAACCATGGGCGAGGCCCGGAATCTTGGGCGACCAACCTGATGCTAACCGGGGCATGGTCAGATACCGTAATGCTGCCTATTGAAGCAGCGGAGACTAGGGGGAGAGAGTGATGCTGGATCAGGAATAAATCTATTCTGGAGTACATGTTGTGTGGGGGAGAAAAGTATGTGTAATCTCTAGTGTCAGGGTTTAAAATCCGCCATGGATCCATCAGCTGGTGTGAATGTAACACCTTCCTTATTTTTTTTAGTTTTACGTAGGACAGGTAAGAATGTCCCTTCGATGTGTCTATTAAAGGCTCTAGGGGGAAGTAAAAGTAATCTTCCCTTTAACGAAGAGCTATCTCCCCTCTCCACCACTCAGAGACCCCACCTCTTCCCATGGCACATATCTGGAGATGAGTATGCTCACCCCCCTTGATCGCAAGTCAGGGGAGTAGCTGTGATAAGAAACCGGAAATACCTTATTTCTGATGATGGGTGGATCGGATACCTTGAAGTGGGTCTCCTGCAGGAGAGCTACATCTGCCTTCAACGACCTAAGGTTGTTCAGGATCATAGATCTTTTCTCCGGAGTGTTCAGCCCTTTTACATTGAAAGAGATCAGATTAGTCTCGTGCATCATAGCTTCCTATAGGGATCTCAGAGGCAATTCAATGATGGGGAAGTGAGACCAAGAAGGCAATGCTAGAGGGGCAAAAGTCTTAAAGGAGCCACAGCACTCAACCCTGTTAGCTTGCAGGCCAGCCTATAATCTGTCTCTAAACTTAGTTAAAAACAGAGGACTAGGTCACACACATCTGCAGAAGTATGCTTAAGCTGAACCACTACGCCAAAGTGCCTCTGTGGGGTGCAGTCCTAACTCTAATCTCTGAGAACCCATTTGGGACATACAGTGCAATAGATGCTAGATGGGCAGACAGGGATATACAGCTATCTACAGCAGCCGCCGACGGTCACCGCCCCTCGTCACTGAGGTCAAGACAGGAGAGGGGGGTGGGGAGAAAAGGGCGGGGGAGGAAAAAGGATACAAGAAAAGAAAAGTGTGTATGGAGAAGCACAGAGCAATGGAGCTCCAGAAAATATTTACAAAGACCTCCGGTGGGACTCTCAACGGGGCTTCACGCCCACCAAGCCGGACCCCGTCGAAAGCAGGCCCACCCAGAGGTAACTAAATTGCGTTATACGCTAAGTCTCGACTCCTCCCACAATGGTGGAAATCGATACCGGCCTATCTGGGGGAACCGCGTCTAGCACCGGACACAGGAGTACTAGCACCTTGTTCCCCCGGGCAACGAGAATCAAACTGAGCAACAATACAACAATATAAAAACTTAACCTATAAAAAGGAGAGGCAAGAGCTAAAGCAACGTCTCTAAACACTATAACAGGAGAGAGCAATTACGGCTTCTTTTACTGAGCGTCTCCGGCCGGACCCCCCCCCGGGGAACCAGCAGAAAGAGGCAGGGAGGCAGCCCCGGGCCCCAAGGCAAGGACAGTGTGCAAATCTGCCCTCCAGCTACTCCAGAAACATCCAGACCGGGCACCCCAAAAATGCACAAGCCCCCACCGGGCACCGGCAAGGGCCCAACCGGAGACACCCAACAGATTACTGCATATACTCAGTCAGACAGTCCAACTCCTCAGGACTAAAGTAGCTTCGCGGCGACGGGGTAACATTTCCCTGTTGGTTGGACCGGGACGCCTCTCGTCTCGTCTTCCATCTCGCCTTTCACCTCTCATTCCAGGCCTGCGTGATCTTGCCCACCTCTGGGGCAGGCCGATGTGCCGCTGAGGGGGCAGTTCAGTGGTGAGCATAAGCCAGTTGGGAACAGGAATCGAATTGCAGCCCAAGAAAGCGAAGAGGCCCTCCAGATCTTGATATGTCCTGAGCAGGTAGGTATTCCGTTCTTTAACCACGATTAGATGGAACGGGTAGCCCCAGCGGTACGTCGCTCCCATACCTCTCGTCAGATCCAGCACAGGCTTCAACAGCTTTCTCATCTGTAACGTGCGCCTGGAAAGATCCGGCAAAATGGTGACCCTTGCCCCGTCGAAGTCTATCGGGCCATCTCCTCCTTCACGTTGTAAAAATGTATCCTACAGATTATGTCCCTAGGAAAGGCAGGATCAGGGTTGCGTGGGCCGAGGGCCCTGTGTGCTCTATCGATTTCAATAGGAGTATCCACGTTCCTCTCCAAGAGCGTGTTAAAGATGGTAGTGATTATACGTTTCACGTCCTCCCCCGCGGTGGCTTCAGGAATACTCCTTAGTCGCAAGTTGTTCCTCCTGTGCATGTTCTCCAGGTCATCATGCTGCAGTTGAAGTTGCAGGATTTGCGCGTTCTGTGCATCAACTCTTGCTGCCAACGCTGTTATCGCCGCTTCGTTTGACGACTGATTGGTTGTAATTTTAGAGTCCAGTACTTGGATATGGCCTCTCACCTCTGCTATGACTTTCTTGTGTGCTGATTCATATCGGGTGATTAGCGCCTCAAAATCTGCTCTGGACGGAATGGCCTTCAGAAATGAGTTTCCCTGTGTATATTATCGGTCGCTGGCGTCTCTCCATGGCCTGAGTTGCCTCTGGGAATCAGCAACGGGGTGGAGGAGTCTTTGGGAGGTGGGAATGCGATTGAGTTGGACTGGGAAAGCAGGATTCGTGGAGGTGAAGTCTCTGATAGAATGGTTTCCATCGGGGAGGAGGGCTCCGGGATCACTTCTTCCACTTGTGAGTGCCATGTGGTGCAGGAGCTGTGCAGGGGGTCCAGAGCACTTGTTCCTCAAGCCAGTTTGTTTGAAGATATCTGCCAGGCGGTTGAATCCTGTTGGGCGCTCTCTCCCCTGCTCTCCTGCAGTCTCCAAGCGTAGAGGGAGTTACATGGTTGCTGCCCACTTTGAGCCTGTCTGAGCCCCACTTCGTCTTTGGGGCCCTCGACTGTAGAGCCCCCACGGTCTGGGCTGCTGTGCCTGGGTGTGTAAGCATATTGTGTCAATATGCTTGATTGTGCATCAATGGGTCTCCGGGGTCCACCCCCTTGTTTTATCAACAAATCTGCCGGTGTCCTGGTCGCTTCTGTCACATTCTGGCGAATATGTGATCCCTCCTTTTCAGGGCTGTGACTTTGTCCCTGGGTTCCTCTCATCTCTCCCCCCTCAGGTTCTGGCGTGTAGCTGACTTGCCCACCAGGTGGCGCCCTTTCTCCCCTCATGTCCACTGTGGCATCTCCCTCCTCTTCCGTCATCGCCATTTTCACAGTTTGGACCTGGCTGTTTATATTTATAGCCCCCGTTTGCATGCCGCTCCTTACTCCGTGCGGGGCTGCCGCCGCTGAGCCCTCTCGTCACATCAATTGACAGAGCTGCTCGTCTGTGTCTAGGGGGCAGTACCTCTGAGCCTCCGGGGCCGGGCACCATTTTGCCGCTCCTCGCCGCTCCGTCCTCCGCCTCCCGTCCTCTCAGCACCGCCGCCGCGTCGCCTTCAGCCTCCGGGCACCGACTCTGCTCCTCGCTCCTCCACTCTGACGGGCGCTCCTCACCGCTGTCCGAGGTACCGGAAGAGGACATCAGCTCCACCATCGCCTCCACTACTCGGCCGTTGCACAACCGACCCAGCAATCTCTGCTCCTCTCCGCTCTGCTAGGTGCGCTCCTCTCTTCTGTCCTTCTCCTTCCGTTTCTGCTTTCTCCCTGCCATCTCTCGACTGTCTTTTCTTTCGCTTGTTGCTTTTTTTCTTATAGTTTCTGCCTGTGGGGACTCGGAGCCCGACCGCTCACGTCCTCCTCATCCAAGCGCCAGGCCACGCCCCCCAATCATTCGTCACTTGTAGCATATCCACACGCTCCGAGATAGTAGGTGCCACTTATTACAATGTTCTTCCGTCTACATCCCGTCCCTGGGACTTCGTCAGGGAGACTAATTGGGCAAACAGCAACGACGCTGAACAGAAGCATATTGGGCTCATCTGGACTCTTTAATAAGTTTAATTTTACAGCGAGTGTTTGTCTGGAGACTATGAGGCCCTCTGATACCGGTTATGCATCCACTTGTAATTAAAGTTATACTAAAGGCAAGCTTGATTGTTGCCCCATTGTCTCGGGCAACATGTTGCACTGTCTCAAAGCGTGGAGGGCAAGGTTTCATAGGTTCAGAGAAAGGCAGGCACTCAGGATGTCTGTGCAGGGAGTGGTGGGGGGGTGTTATCATTTTTTTTGCCCCGAAGATGATTGGTGGATCACATAGATGGGGTGGGGATGGAAACCAGAATGAGGAAGTGATCTTCCTCACTAAGGAGGCAGACAGGAGAGGAAGGACAGTTCTAGAGACGCTATATGAAAGGTAAGCTTCTGGGCCAGTATGTTGTAATTTTGACAATGTAGCGTGTGTTCTCATTAGCAGCATGAGCAGACAGCACTGAACGTCCTTACTCATATTAATTATTTCGTTCTTGTGAACATTTTGGAAATGAAGGAATCTCTGTCTGAATAAATGAAGTGGAAATAAGTCGCAATACGGTGCACAAACACAAGCGCCTGTATACTGTGTATTACATACAGCGGAGACATTTCGCTTGCATGATGTTTTTCTCCCTCTGAGTGTAAAATCTCTGTTAGGAAGAAATTGTTTAATGCATATTTTATACATATTCATCAAATCATAGTACACGCTTGCCTGCTGATAGAAGTTGTTAAATCCCTAATCTAATTTCATCTTTCTGTAACACAGCTGGCGTATGGCAACATTTGCTGAAGAAAGTTTGTAAAGCAAACCTACAATGATTTGAGAGAATGTTAAGCAAGAACTGTCAAACGACCATCAACTTCAAAATTGCCATTAAGGGAACCTTTCAAAGGTCAATTTAATGTGACCCTTAATGTAAAATTTAGGATGACAGCTGTGTCAGGACAGGGGGTCAAAAAAAAATGAACTCACCTGGTGCTGGCTTCAGGGCTGTCCATCAGCACTTTTTGTGGTGGCAGCGGCGGCAGTGGGGCTTTACAGTGTGGCATTCCCTGCTTCATTCATTCCCTGCTTCAGGGCAGGCTCCAGGTTTATGTGGGCCGACGGGCGACATAGCCTCACTGGGCCCCTTTACGGTGGTATTGAGGGATGGACAAAACAGGAAGGGCAGGAATGGATGGATGGAGAGATAGCTGGGAGGAAAAGGGATGGATGGGCAAAATGAAAAAGACAAGAATGGCAGGGTAGAGCTGGTGTGGGGGGAGGGAGATGGGCAGAGCTGGAAGAAAGTTGAGTAGACTGGCAGAGCTGGAAGGAAGAGGGGTAGATGGGTAAAGCTGGGAGGACAGGGATGGAGAGGCAGGGATGAGGCAGAGCTGAGCATAGAGGGGTGGATGGGACAGAACTGAGGGGACAGGGCTGTGGGACAGAGCTGGTGGGACATGGATGAATGGGACTGAGCTGGGGGGACATGGATGGATGGGGCAGAGCTGAGGAGACAGAGATGGATGGGGCAGAGCTGAGGGGACAGGGTTGTGGGACTGAGCTGGGGGGACATGGATGGATGGGGCAGAGCTGAGGAGACAGAGATGGATGGGGCAGAGCTGAGGGGACAGGGTTGTGGGACTGAGCTGAGGGGACAGAGATGGATGGGGCGTCCCCACTCCATGGACGCCATGTGTTGCTTAGTCTGACGGTGGTATCTGAGCCCATTACTTTGTACTTTATAGTTAGTTTCTGTTACATGGACACCTGGTATTAGATATTCACTTTTGTTATTGAAATTGTTTCTTATTTTGATCTATCAATTGTTTATTGTTCAGTTTGGCTAATATTTTGTGCAACAGTATCACTTATAGAAGGTTTCACAGTTTTATAAAAGTAATGAGTTAGCTTTATTTATTTAATCATTATCACACTCTAATGCTGCTTTTCTCATTTTGACTGCTGCATTTGTATGTACACAGCATATGATTTTTATGATTAGGGCTTTATTATATATAAAAAAAAAATTAAATTATTTTTGTGCCAGCACAAAATACATGGGGTGCTCATGACAAAATAGAGGCTAAGCATTTGGGTCCGCATATATATTTTTTTATATGAAATGTGTCAGTTGTGGGTTATTTAGAGGTCGAAAATGATTGGAGTTGTATCAGTTGTTTTTAAATGTCTTTAGTAATTGTTTGTACTACATGGTTGTGCTCCCTTATTGGAGTTTATCGAGGCTTTGTCCCTCAACCTCTTCTTTTAGTAGTAGTAGTAGTAGGTGAGCACGCCTGTAAGATTATTGTTTTGGGTGGTGCACTTGTTGTTTCTTCAAGACATGGATGAATGGGGCAGAGCTGAGGGGACATGGATGAATGGGGCAGAGCTGAGGGGACATGGATGGATGGGGCAGAGCTGAGGGGACATGGATGGATGGGACAGACCTGAGGGGACATGGATGGATGGGTCAGAGCTGAGGGGACATGGATGGATGGGTCAGAGCTCAGAGGATAGGGATGGATGGGGCAGAGGTGACATACAACCAATGGGGCAGAGCTGAGGAGACAGGGATGGATGGAGCATAGAGACAGAGAAAGGAAGTGTGTGCACTGTGTAACTTGCATTACCTTCTTACGGCATGTGTATTACTTCCTGTTGCAATGCTAGGGCCAGGGAGCCGGGTAATGACACGTCTCTGAAGGCAGGGCTTGCAGGGAGACTCAGCTCTATGGGGCAGCACTGGTCCTAGATCAGCACACAAGCTAGTGCTGGGCTGAGCAGAGGTTTAGGGGCGGGGCACCACCAATGAAAGAGCATGCGGCTCAGCCTCATTAAGAGGTTGGTAACGACCCGACTCACTAGGGGGAGGCGATGCAGGGGCCCGATGCAAGTGGCAAAAAAGTTTAAGTTCTTTAACCACATTGAGCCAGCTGTCAGTGGGTCCCGCTGGGGGGTGGGGGCCCACGGCAGCTGGTCGGGCTTGCCGTATGCTGATGCCAGCCCTGCCCTGCTTCATGCATGTTTGCAGCCCCCATTCGAGTTAACAGACTAGCAGGCACAGGCGCAGGCCAAGGAATGTTAAATCGACAGTGGGAGCGCCAAAGCGAGCACTGGATTCTGGGATCAGGTGATTTTTTTATGTTGAACTGTCCTCCCACCTCAGCACTGTGGGAGGGGGCTGGACTGCTAGTTTAAATGTAGACAGGGGGCAGATGCAAAATGTCTTTTTTCTGGAGAGAGCTCATGCTGGAATTGTGCTGGAAAGAACCACAAGAACAAGGACCAGGGACCTTCCACACGCCTCTCTGTGGATTCCTAGAGCAGCTATAGTGATAAAGGCCACCGTGTCTGATCAGCATTGGACACTGGGTTGCTACTCCAGTTACTCGACACTGGGGCCAGACAGAGGAGCTGTGGGGGAGCAAAGGTGAGTAAAGAAGGGCATCCCAATTTTCCATTACCACAGGTAATGGAAAGGTCCACCTAGGTAGGTCCACCTAGTGGACCGTGTAGTCTTCAGTAAATAAAATCATGGAATCACGGGATAGGGACGTCATTTTGCCTCTTTACAAGGGACTGCTGAGCTCTCTCCTAGAATGCGCCATCCAGTTCATAGAAAGGATGCTCTGACTATGGAAACGGTCTAAAAATATGTGCAATAGCAGCAGAGAGCTATAGCAGCAAGAATAATAGTAGCAGCAAAGACAGAAATGTCAACAACAATAATAACAGCAATGCCAATTCAATTATAATAAATAGTCACACCACTCTATAACACGGTGTGCAACCAGATCTCATGATTCACAAATCATCACCAGGGTCTCCCCAGCGCCTACCACCAGAAGATGCAGCAAGGACTCGGGAAAGAGGTGAGTCAAATGGGTGACCCCAGGGGTTTCACACAGTTGGATGCCCCATAAAGAGGTAGACTACCACACGAAGGAATCTTATAGCCTCGAGGAGGGTGTTGTTCCTGTTAAAATGAGCAGGATGACAATGGCTGGGGAGGGGGGTTAACAAATTAACAATTAAATAATAAAATATTCAAGTAAATTATTGTTTTGTGCTATTTATTATAGGTATACGAAAAGTGAAATTTAAAAACACTGTATTTTTACTTTAAATTTTTTCTCAACAATAGGTTCCCAGAGCCATTAGCTTCCCCTCTATATATTCCATGTAATCTTAATGGGTATTTCCTGCAAATTAATTTGCATTCCATCATGCTAAGGCTTTCTCTTCAGTGCACTCCATAGCATTATTTATGATTAATGTTTTGTGTCTTCATAAATATTTAATGAAATAATGACACTGATAACACACAATATTTCAAAACTCGTGAACATATTTCTAATTATTCTAATTATTCTAGCCTCCCACAGAAGCTTGTTACAGCATCAACCGCGGACAGCTTCAAAAAAGGATTAGATGCTTATTTAGGAGAAATAACATTAACAGTTACTATTAGCGGTTATAAGTAAAAAAAAAACATAGAGGCTGATTCATTAATAGTGACAGATAGCGACAGATAGCGACTGTTGAGCGACTGTAGCGGTGTTTTGACAGCGACCGCTAGTAGTCGCTGTGCTTGGCCATTGTTCGGTGGATGATAGCGACTCAGTCGGTGTGCCGTAATGTTGAATACAAGATGCTGAGTCGCTATTTGACAGGTTCGCTGTTGTATGGGAGCGCATGATAGCGACTGGACATAGCGACCGGCACCCACCATATTCATTAAAAAATCAGCCTTAAAAATTCCTAGCGCTGTGAAATGCATGTTTAAATCCCAGAGCGCAGTAGGCGATGTGTTAAAAGTAGTTTATTAACCCCCTAACCACCCAAAAAAAAATGGAATGATTTTGAAATAATATTCAAACCTGAATAGTTTAAAATCAGACCTGTAATATCAATTCTGCAAAAAAAAATATTTTTTTTTTAAATCCCCAAAAAATACATTTTCAAAGGAAGAAGTGTTCACAGATTTTTTTTGTGAAATTTAAAAAAATATATATATATTAAAAAATAATTATTAATTAAAATACATTCTGCCATTGAAATGCATTGGAGAGCGCCAGGTAGCGAGAGGTCATACCTGTCGCTGTTCAAGGATGTTCGCTGGCGCTGTGGGATGAGGCTGGGATAATGATGAATGAGTTGCTAGGTGGCGCTATCTCAGTCGCTAAGCAGTATCGGCTTGATAAATGTGTGATTGTGGAGGGGAGCCGGCGTTCTAGTTGCGGTACCTGGCTTTACTGGCCGGCTCCCCAGTCGCTATCTGTCGCTATCTGTCGCTATTCCTTGATAAATAAGGCCCATAGATAAAACAAAAAATAACTTTCCCTACCTCAACAGCCTTGGTTGAATTTGATGGACATATGTATTTTTTCAGTCGTATTAACTATCGTAACTCTGTAATTTTAAAAGTGGGGTTAAGCCAAAACCTTCACAACTGATTTTTGTCTCCTCTAGCCTAGTTCCAAATAGCAAAGGTTTTTGACCAACAGCATCTGAAAAATAATGATCTATATCATCATATGTACAGACTTTTAAGTCCTGAGACATTTTAAGATTTTAAGATAACATTGTTTACTTTAAGTGGACCGAAACATTCCCAGTTGCCCCAAAAACCTCTTATTCTCTGGTCCCATGGCACATGTGCGGGCTCAAGCTTCAGCAAATGGAAGGCGAGGGGTGCGGTTACGAACACAGAATGAGGGCACCAGGAAGGGGATTTCTGCAATGATTGGGGGGTCACAAAGCAGGGCATCCCAATTCGGGTGCCACAGGGGGGACTAGAAAGCCGGCCCTGGAATCTTTAAGAACCCAGGGATGATTTATAAGGTGTTTGGTCCACTTTAAAGGGATTTTATCTATGCTGGGTTTTGGTTCTTGCCCCCCGGGCACCCCAATCGGGGGTGTCCAGCTGTTTGAAACCCCCCAGGTACCCGAACAAACTCACCTCTCCCCGGTCCGGCGGCATATGTGCGGCCTCTCGTCCAACCAGCACGCTTGGATCTACTTCCACCCCTTCGTCTAAGGCGAGCAGATCCGAACGGCCGCATCCCCCGCTACCCTGTAACAGTGAGCGTGCCCGCGTTGGGCCATTCCTAAATGCCAGCGGATCCTGTCCCCTGACACAAACATTATTATACAGAGCACCAGCAGATCCTGCTCCCAGACACAGACATTATTATGAAGAGTGCAAGTGGACCCCAGTCCCTGAACTAAAGTGCATATGCCTAGCTCCAGAGGCTATATGCAAAACATCAACATCCCCCCAGAGCTCTAGAGCAGCCCCTCTTCCAAGAATAAAGCATATCTATGTGCCAGCAGACCTCCCAAGCTGATCCATTCTCATGACGGGGAAGGGTTGGAGGGGGCTTGCAGGTGGATTAGTACGAGTTAGAATCCAGGAGTTGTGGGCCACAGACCTACTGAAGTTTCTAATAGTGTTAAGGGCCAGGAATATGAATGGGCATCTAGATTGCTGTTTCTCAACCTGGATAGGGACATGTACCCCAGAGGATAAAAGATTATACTCAAGGGTGCACCAGCAGGGGGTCTGACAGGTCTGGAGTATTATATTTAACAGTGAATTAGTATTCCTTCATGCTACTGAAATGCTATAAGATCTGTGACCTACTTTTTTGTGCACCATTTGTAACTGATCCCCCTCCTTGGTTGGAACATCTTGTCACTAGGGGGTACTTGGCATAAAAAAAGATGGAGAACCCCTGATCTAGATGATGCTTGGCACAGAGGGTGCAGAAATTTACATGTAGGGAGGGGGTTTATGGAGGGGTGGAGAGAGGCATGAGATGTTAGGGGGCTGCAGAAGTACCTAGAAAAGGGGGGGCTGATTTTGGATCTAGGGAGACACAGGCTGTTTGTTGAAGTGGGGAGGGGGCAATGTAGGGAGACCACGGAATTAAATGGGAAGTTATTATGGTGGATACATTAGGGGCTTTGGAGGGAGTGCAGGATGCAGGGGGATATAGTCTAGATTCAAGGAGGAACTTTTAGTGATGGGGTCAGATGGAGACACATGTTGCTGCCTGGTGTTCTAGAGACGGTAATGAGGAATGTGATGTGGGAATGGATGAAGGCATCTGTGAGGTGAATCCATGTCATATCTAGGCTTAGAAACTCTGTGGGCATGGCTCCGTTGGTTAAGTACAGATGTTGGGTGGTAAAAGTGACTTGTGCTTTTTCACCTGTGCATGGAAATAATTCCTGTCTCCATAAATGTTTTGTTATTGGCACAACATCGATAGTAAAATACAATCAACATGCTCAGCCTCTAGACAGCCTCATTAAGTGTTCATTATTCACATTAGGTATTCTACAACTTCCGCACTGAGATTTATAGAATGATGACTTTGAAATAATCATTAGCATGATTTACATATTTATGTGTGTTGTGTTTCCTAATGGGCTAAAAGTATTATCCAACAAGACACACAATATGCCCTTCACACTATGTAAAAAATCATAACTGACAGCAGTGTGGGCGGTGACCTTGAAGTTAGAAGTTACATTTTTCCTCCTAGATACAAAATATCTACCTGCAACCGTAGTGCGGAAATCTTCTCAAAAGAGCCATTTGCACTTCAGTCCAATTTTGTTTAGTTTTGGTTAGAACCTGTGTGTGTGTGTGTGTGTGTGTGTGTGTGTGTGTGTGTGTGTGTGTGGGGGGGGGGGGCACTAATGTGAGGTTTGTCAGTAGGTGTTGGTGGTGCAGTTGTGTTTCATCCCATTTTAACTTCACTGCTTGTCCTGAAACTTTTGTACCTTGTTTCTAATGCATGGAGTACTGACTCCTTGATGTTGACCCTTGGTTATTTATTTAACCTTTGATTTAAAGGTTAGGTAGATAGTAATCCATGTTGATAAACTGCCACAGTCAGGACCCATATTTGGTGTACCCATATTTGGTGTACCCTCCTGGGTTTGCTGAATAGTAAAGATGAGAACCCCAATATTTGGAGGTAGAATTATCACATACTGTAGCTTACAACAAGAGGGGCATGCACTCTATGGTCACCATTGGGTATGAGCAATGTGGTTAATTTTCCAGTAGCACAAAATTGCAACAAAAAACTAACACATTTCAGGCAGAGAAAAATTACTTGTTGTCTTCCCTTGCCCTCTACTCTTGCCCATCCCTATGTAAGATTCAGCGTTTTGTTCATACTTCTAAAATATATTTACATTTACCTGTAATTCAGATTTCCTGGAATGATGCCCTTTCTTTCCCCTTCTGGAACAGTTCTGTCACACAGGAGTCACACAACTCTTGTTCAAGTCCAAAAGTGTTCAGCCTGCACCTGGATTCATTCAATTTTCATTTGAGACATTAGAGGTAAACAATAATTGAATCATGGTGGAGTTAGGGGTGATTTTGTTGTGGCCCAGCAGCAAGCCTGGCACTCCCAGGACACCCAATGAACCCTAGCTGCTATCTGTGTTTCCTGTTATTTAGGGGGCTCTTTCTCCTGAACTCACACATTCTCCTTCTATGAGTTCCAGGTTAGCAGGACCTTTGAATAAGCAAGGACCTGCTGGTTCTTGGCCTCAGTGTAAAAAAACTGGCAAAAGATCTCACTTTGGCCAATACATTCCTTACTTGTTACAGGTACCTTAAAATGGTCTTACACCCTAAAGATGCCACTATGTCCCCCCCCCCATCCTGATTAGAAATGACTGCTTATATTTAACCCATTAGAAATACAAGAAATAGTGACATTGGCTGATTACTCTGTAACATTCAATTGAGTCTATTAGTCCCATCATTATGCTTTTACTATTAATTTCTATCCACGTATACTTTATTGGCCCTGCTACTGGTACTGATACTTTTGTGAAATGGCAGAATCATATATTATTGGTAGTCAGCGGCACAATTGGTAAGTGCTTAGACTGCTATGCGAAAACATTGCAGTCGTGGGTTTGAATCCAACCTTAGCCTGGATTGGCTGTTTATTGGGAAAATTGTTTTTTTACCTCTGGTACAGGAGAGGGAAACATTCTTTAATAAAAATGTGTTAACCAGGGTCTAGGAGTATGCCATAACTTTTAACCCTTTAAATGCCAGCCACGTAAAATTTACGTGGTTGCCTCTCCGTCACTTAAGTGCCAGCCACGTAAAATTTACGTGCCTGGCATTTACCCCTGCTAGTGAGCAAAAACAAAATACTCACCTGACCCCTCGTTGGATCCGGCCGGGTCTCCTCTTTAATTTGGTGCCATCCGATCCCCCAGGAGAGCCCCCGGAATAGGCCGCCCCCCCCCCCCCCCCGCTTCTGCAGCAGCAGCTGCTAACTGTAAAAAAAAAAAATAAATAAAAATGACATTCACTTACCTCCGTGTGCGCTGGCTCCCGCTGTCCCTCCTCTTCACCTGGGGGGCCTCCGATCCCCCCCCAGGGCTTACCGATCTTCAGGAGAGAGCCCGGGAGGCTCTCTCCTCTCTCCTCCTCGATGACCCCTATACCAGTTCACAAGGCTGGGGGAGGTGGCAAGTCACCTGCGCTAGCCGGTGACTTGCCATTAACCCCTGGCACCCCCATTACCTGCCTCCCCAAAGCCCAGGGGGGGGCAGAAGAGCCCGGGCCCACGGGCTATGTGGGCTTGTAGCCTGCAGGGCCAGGGGCCACAAAAGCTTGCCCCTGCGCCCTGTTCCTGGGTAAGGGGGGGCCCATGTAATTTTTTTTTTTTTAAGGGTTTTTAACCCTTAAAATCCCCCCATGTCATTTTTTTTCTCGATTTAACCCTTTGTAGTGTGGATGGTAGTTGTATTTTATTTGTAAATGTTAAAAATTACTTGTTTCAGTTAGGGGGGTCTCCTGGGCAGGAACAGGGGGCTACCGATAAATATGTGGTACCGTTCTAATCGGTAGAAATGGGGCTTTCACATGCAATATGGCTTTCCCTAATCAAATACATTTTTTATTTAAAATCATGGAGGCAATCTTCTAAAAAAAATGTTTATTTATTTTTTTTTAATAATAATTAAAATTAATAATAAATAAAATTTACAAACAAGACATTTCATGTTAAAGCCTAAACTCTGCTGCAAAATATATATATATAATTTTCCTGAAAATTCCAGCAAACATGGCGCAAAACATGGCGCAAAATGGGGAAAAATGACCTGTCAACAGAGGGTGACAAAATCTCAAGTAGGCTGGCAATTAAAAGGGTTAAAGTAGCTATGCATGTTGGGTATTGTTCTGTTCGGGGGACCTTGCACTTTCAGACTTAGCTTGTTTTTTCTTGTTTGCATATTTATATTTTAGGAAAAGGTGTTTTTTATTCTGCTTTTTTATACATTTTTTAGGGAAACTCTGCGCAACCAAAGAGTTCTTTAAGGGATTAATCCCAGAAAGATAAGCCCACTACAACAAGCTGGGTACGCTTAGAAAGCGTAACATGTGTACTTTCAGGGAATATATGGTTTATGGGGGATATTCCAAATGTAAAGGGTTGTTTTGGTTGAAAAATCGCAAGGTGCGCACATTCCCCTCGATTCAAAGAGCAAAAGTTAATTGATTTCGGATCGAGAATCGTAAGTTTGGGTGGGTGTTAGTCATTTTTTCCTGTTTTTTTGGCCATTTCCGACTCGCACGAGCCTACGTTCGAATGCGTATATGCTCTTACGATCATCGCAAGTTCGTTCCTAAATTTTAGGATCAAAACGTAAAACTTAGGATAATCGAATGGGTTTAGGTGTGATTCAGAGAACAGTTTTCAAACCTCTAAAGATGTTTTAAAAGAAAGCCACTGCCGACACCTTTTAGCAGTCGTATTGCTGTTCTTGAACAGGTTTTTTGGCTATGTGGAGGAGTCTGCGCGTCTTGAGCTCCAATGAACTGCATGTATCAGCATGGCCGAGGCCATAAATTGTATAGCAATGCATACCTGATTCATGTATGCCTTATAAAAGCATTTTAATGTGGACCTTAATTAGTCCTTTGCATGTAAACATTTATTTGGAAATGTATTTGCGTTAATTAAAGAAACGTATGTCCTTTGGTATTTATTTTTAAATTGATGTACTAGAATAATATTTTTAGATTGCATTTATTGGTGTAGTTGTTTACCTTTGCTTTGTTTAATTATTTAAGCACATCTTTGGTCAGATGCATCACACTTACTGAGGAGAGGAGAGCGGGATAAAGTGCAGGATGTGGGTTACTGCTGTATTTTGCACAGACACAGCAGAGCTGGGGGCACGGAAAGGTCAGAAATCAAAGAATCCAGAGCAACACAGTCACAAGGCCCTTTCTGTTTGCAGGCTGCCCGATAATACCTGAGCCGCCATCTTGGCTGTTTCTAGGCTCATAACTAGAGATGAGCGAACTTTTGAAAAATTCGATTCGACTGATTCGCCGAATTTTCCGACAAAAATCGTTTCGACCCGAATAAATTCGCGACGAATCGCTATTAAAAACGGCTATTTCTGAGCCTCCTAGAGCCTCAATAGGGTTGTAAACCATTCTGCCTTGCTGTAACACGCACAGGATGCGTGCTGGGTTAGTTAAATAATACTTTGAAGAAATATCACATGCAGATCAGAGGCATCGCTAATAGAATCGCAGAGCGGCACAATTGCAGAGAGTTGAAGTGGCATCACTATGAGGGGCAGAAGGAGCCCAAATATACACTGGAGTTGGCCTCAGGAGCCCAAAAATTGGATGAATCACACCCTGGAGTTGGCAGGAGTTGACAGCAGCAGCAGCAGGAGCCCAAATATACACTGGAGTTGGCTTCAGGAGCCCAAAAATTGGATGAATCACACCCTGGAGTTGGCAGAAGTTGGCAGCAGCAGCAGCAGGAGCCCAAATATACACTGGAGTTGGCCTCAGGAGCCCAAAAATTGGATGAATCACACCCTGGAGTTGGCAGGAGTTGACAGTAGCAGCAGCAGGAGCCCAAATATACACTGGAGTTGGCTTCAGGAGCCCAAAAATTGGATGAATCACACCCTGGAGTTGGCAGAAGTTGGCAGCAGCAGCAGCAGCAGGAGCCCAAATATACACTGGAGTTGGCTTCAGTAGCCCAAAAATTGGATGAATCACACCCTGGAGTTGGCAGGAGTTGACAGTAGCAGCAGCAGGAGCCCAAAAAATGGCCTAAAGACATAAATATGTTTTGCACCATTTGGAAAGTGTAAAACGTGGCACCATGCTGAATCTAGTCGCATGCATCAGGCATTGGTGGGTGGAAATCCTGGCTGATCCATCCCTGATTCATTTTGACAAAGGTGAGTCTCTCCACATTTTTAGTTGACAGACGAGTTCTCCTCGCCGTAACTATGGCCCCCGCCGCACTAAACACCCGCTCAGATGGCACGCTACTTGCCGGGCAGGACAGCTTTTCCAGGGCAAACTCTGCTAGTTGCGGCCACAAATCAAGTTTGGCTGCCCAGAAGTCCAGCGGATCCTCAAGGTGTGTTGGCATGGTCATGTCAAAGTATGACATGACCTGCTGGTTGAGGTCCTGCTCCAGGTCTTCCTGCTGCTCATGAGTAGCCTCACTATGCGGGTGTAGAAAGCTACTCATTAGCGACTGAAGACTGAGGCTGCTGCTGCTGATGGAGCTGCTGCTGCTGCTCCTGCCAACCCCCCCAGCGGCCATGGCAGTGGAAGGTGAGCGCAGAGGTCCCCTCGAGTCAGACCTGCGAGAGTATGGACCATGGCGCAGATAGGCATCGGCCAACTGCCTACGTAGAATGTCTTTGTAGTAGTTGAGTTTGTCCTCCCTCTCGGTGGGTTTAAAAAATGCCCCCATTTTGTGCCGGAAGCGAGGGTCCAATAAGGTGGACAGCCAGAAGTCATCCCGCCGACAGATGGAAACAATTCTGGGGTCACTACGCAAGCACGTGAGCATGCTTCGTGCCATTTGCGCAAGTGACTCGGATGGACTACCTGTCTCCATCTCCACTGCATACTGCCACGGTGTGCCCGGGTCCTCTGTCTCGCCTTCCTCAAAAACCTCTAGCTCCTCTGGCTGCTCCTGCTCCTCCTCTCCTGTCCGCTGACTAGATAAACCAGCCATTTCGCCAAGCCTAAACTGTGTTTCGCTGGGCAACTCCTCCTCCTCCTCTTCCTCCTCCTCCAGTTCAGCTCCAGCGGGGTTCATGTGGCCGTAAGATGTAAACGCCATGTCTCCAGTGCCCTGACCAGCCATGGTTTCCAACATGTGCTGTAGTACATGAAGCAGTGGAATCACGTCGTTCATCCCGTAATCCTGCCGACTGACAAATAAAGTGGCATCCTCAAAGGGCCTGAGCAAACGGCAGGTGTCACGTATGAGCTGCCACTGGTTGACATTGAAGTTACACAGGGGAGTCCCCCTATCTGCTTGGATCATCAGGAAATCCGTGATGGCTTTTCTCTGTTCATATAATCGGTCCAACATGTGAAGGGTGGAATTCCAACGGGTGGAAACATCGCAAATCAGACTATGTTGGGGGATACCATTCTGACGCTGTAGCTCAAGAAGGGTGTGTTTGGCGGTGTAGGAGTGGCTGAAGTGCATGCAAAGTTTCCGTGAAGTTGTTAGGATGTCCTGCAGATGGGGGGAACACTTCAGAAACCGCTTGACAACCAGATTGAAGACGTGAGCCATGCAGGGGGCATGGGTCAGGCTTCCTTGGCGCAGCGCAGACAAAATGTTCTTCCCATTGTCGGTAACCATGATTCCCATTTTAAGTTTTCTCGGAGTAAGCCATGTTTGGATTTCCTGATGAATACATTTAAGCAGTTCCTCCCCTGTGTGACTCCGTTCGCCAAGACAAACCATGTGAAGCACTGCGTGACACCTCCGTGCCCTGCACACATGGTAGACTGGAGGGGCACTGAGACTTGAGCCTACAGTGGAGGGTGAGGAGATGGCGGAGGATGAGGAGGCCGAGTCGCACGGTGTCACAGGCCCAATGGGCAGAGAGCGCGGAGGCCGAAGCGGCGTGACCTGTCCAAGTTGCTGCTGCAAAGGGACCACATTCACCCAGTGGGCCGTAAACGACATGTACTGCCCCTGACCGTAGTTACAGCTCCAGATGTCGGCGCTGCCATGTATTTTGCTACACACCGACAGGCTCAAGGACTGGCCCACCTTCTGTTCAACAAAAGTGTGCAGCGCTGGTACTGCCTTCTTGGCAAAGAAATGACGGCTTGGGACTCTCCACCTCGGCTCGGCACAAGCCATCAGTTCTCTGAAAGGTGCAGATTCCACCACCTGAAAAGGGAGCGACTGCAGCACCAGCAACTTGGACAGGACATACTGCTGTCTCTTGGACATGGCTTCGCTGATGGATTGCTGGCGGGATGCATGACTTGGAGGAGGAGGAGGAGGAGCAGGAGCGACAGAGGATGGGTATGACGCACAGCTGCCTTCGGCTGAGGTGCTGGAGCCTTGGCTGGCAGAAATTGGGAGCTCACTTGGTGAGGAAGCAGACTGGACCACCCCTTGGGAGCCTCGGTTCTCCCAGGTCGTTTTATGGTGACGCATCATATGTTGACGCAGGGCCGTGGTGCCAACATTTGGACCCTGGCCACGCTTCACCTTTTGCCTACATATCTTGCATGTGGCCATGTTACCCTCCTGCGGATGCCTCAGGAAAAACTGCCACACTGCCGAGTAGCTACTTTTCCCACCCCCTGGCCTCACTGATTCACTGCTGCTGTTGCCAACTCCAGGAACCCCTGCTCCACTACCTCCCGATAAGGTAGACTGCCGCACAGCAGGTGCTCTACCCCGGCCCCGGCCCCGGCCGGCTCCAGCCTTTGGAATTGTGCCCCCATGCTGACTGCTACCACCTTGCTGCCTCAGCTGCTGACTCCGGGGCAACCTGCGCCCCTCTTCTCCTGATGATGACGATGAAGCCCCTTCATCACCCGGCTCCCAAGTGCGATCGGCTTCATCGTCATCATCATCACCGAGTTGTGGCTGTACGTCACTGATGTTCGTGGATTCGTCAACAGTGTCTGGCGCAGGAGCTGGAACGCTCGCAGCACCCACGACACTGTCCACATCACTATTTGTCTGCCTAGCTAAAGAAGCCACCTCCATTTCTTGGCTGGGCAGTAGCTGCTGACTGTCCTCCTGTATCTGATCGTCCTCCTCACTAAAGAGTGGAGCTGAACCCAAAGCATAGGATACGTCGCTGGGGGAGGGAACGGCGTAGGACAGAGGCAATGGGAGGACAGGGACTGCTCTCGGGGCATGCCAACTCAGGGTTGTGTCAGAGGAACCTACCGACCCTAGACTGGGGGTCTCAGATGTAAGTTGTGATGATGTTGTTGATGAGCGCGTCAGCCAATCTACCACGGCAGATGCGTTACTGGTGGAGACCCGACCGCTAGCAGATACTGGCAGATTAGGTCTCTCAGCGTGACTCCTGCTGCTACTGGCCCCCAGTCTGATGCGAGCTCTGCCTGCGGAATCTTGGCCTCTGCCACTCCTCTTTTCACTTCCAGGCACTTGTCTGCCCGACATATGGGTTGATTCAAAGAAACATGTAACAGCTTGGATTTGGCTCACGATCATCCTATTTTTCACGTCCGCTCGTGCGTTCGTATGAACTTGCGAGTGATTCAATAAGCAAATACGTTTCTATCCTAAAATATACGTCCGTTCGTATGGCAGTTCGGGAATCAGACCTATGTCAGTTTCCATCCTGAATTTTCCGTTTCATTTCTCAGGTTGCAACATTGGTTTTGCCCTTTTTCCTTTTTTGTCTGGACGTAAATCCTTCTGATCTTGCGGCTCCGCACTACAAACTTACCTCATTAAAGTGCATTCTAAATATTTGGTCTTTTATTTTTCTTTATTTCATTCATTTTGTAGTAACCAACCATTAATGAATGCATTTGCATAAGTAAATCTTACTTTGTTTAATTTTTAGTTAACTTGCATTTTTTACTTGTGGATTTAATTTTAATATTTTGGCTTCAAATGGTACAACTTTAAATTTTTTGTGTGGTTACCCACACCCTCTACATACAGATTGCTCACAAATATTAAAAAACACCCAGCAACTTCTGCATGTTATGAGCCTAGAAACAGCCAAGATGGCGGCTCAGGTATTATCGGGCAGCCTGCAAACAGAAAGGGCCTTGTGACTGTGTTGCTCTGGATTCTTTGATTTCTGACCTTTCCATGCCCCCAGCTCTGCTGTGTCTGTGCAAAATACAGCAGTAACCCACATCCTGCACTTTATCCCGCTCTCCTCTCCTCAGTAAGTGTGATGCATCTGACCAAAGATGTGCTTAAATAATTAAACAAAGCAAAGGTAAACAACTACACCAATAAATGCAATCTAAAAATATTATTCTAGTACCTCAATTTTAAAATAAATAACAAAGGACATAAGTTTCTTTAATTAACGCAAATATATTGCAAAATAAAGGTTTACATGCAAAGGACTAATTAAGGTCCACATTAAAATGCTTTTATAAGGCATACATGAATCAGGTATGCATTGCCATACAATTTATGGCCTCGGCCATGCTGATACATGCAGTTCATTGGAGCTCAAGACGCGCAGACTCCTCCACATAGCCAAAAAACCTGTTCACGAACAGCAATCCGGCTGCTAAAAGGTGTCGGCTGTGGCTTTCTTTTAAAACGCGTTTAGAGGTTTCTCTGAATCACACCTAAACACATCCAATTAACCTAAGTTTTACGTTTTGATCCTAAGTTTTAGGATTTGATCCTAAGTTTTACGTTTTGATCCTAAAATTTAGGAACGAACTTCCGCTGATCGTAAGAGCATATACGCATTCGTACGTAGGCTCGTGCGAGTCGGAAATGGCCAAAAAAACAGGAAAAAATGACTAACACCCACCCAAACTTACGATTCTCGATACGAAATCAATTAACTTTTGCTCTTTGAATCGAGGGGATAGTCTAACTGGCGTGGGAGTAGGTGATATTTTAAGATCCCCCGGGCAGCGGTGGGTCTATATGAAACAGAATATAATGCACACCAAAAGTGAGCAGTAACACTCAGCCTCCAACAGGCCTGCTTAGTGTAAATAAGAGAGCTGCTTAGTGTAAATAAAGAGGGGTATGCTATGTTACAGAATGGGATGCCTCAACAGAAGTGCACCTGGCAGGCAGCAGTAAGCCTATGCCCAGCAAAAGTGTCTTATAATATAAATATAATAAGAGCAAATGCTTATATGGTCTTAAACAGAGGCTGCTTTAGTCACAGAATGGGATGCCCCCAAAAAAGATCCAGTAGTACTATGCCCAGCAAAAGTGTCTTTATCAGGCTAATTTCAAATATGATAAGAGCAAATGCTTATATGGTCTTAAACAGAGGCTGCTTTAGTCACAGAATGGGATGCCCTGGCAGGGACAAGTAGTGCTATGCCCAGCAAAAGTGTCTTTATCAGGCCTAATTTCAAATATGATAAGAGCAAATGCTTATATGGTCTTAAACAGAGGCTGCTGTAGTCACAGAATGGGATGCCCCAAATAGGAGTGCACCTGGCAGGGTCCAGTAGTGCTTTGCCCAGCAAAAGTGTCTTTATCAGGCCTAATTTCAAATATGATAAGAGCAAATGCTTATATGGTCTTAAACAGAGGCTGCTGTAGTCACAGAATGGGATGCCCCAAATAGGAGTGCACCTGGCAGGGTCCAGTAGTGCTTTGCCCAGCAAAAGTGTCTTTATCAGGCCTAATTTCAAATATGAAAAGAGCAAATGCTTATATGGTCTTAAACAGAGGCTGCTTTAGTCACAGAATGGGATGCCCTGGGCAGGAATGGACCTGGCAGGGTACAGTAGTGCTTTGCCCAGCAAAAGTGTCTTTATCAGGCCTAATTTCAAATATGAAAAGAGCAAATGCTTATATGGTCTTAAACAGAGGCTGCTTTAGTCACAGAATGGGATGCCCTGGGCAGGAATGGACCTGGCAGGGTACAGTAGTGCTTTGCCCAGCAAAAGTGTCTTTATCAGGCCTAATTTCAAATATGAAAAGAGCAAATGCTTATATGGTCTTAAACAGAGGCTGCTTTAGTCACAGAATGGGATGCCCTGGGCAGGAATGGACCTGGCAGGGTACAGTAGTGCTTTGCCCAGCAAAAGTGTCTTTATCAGGCCTAATTTCAAATATGAAAAGAGCAAATGCTTATATGGTCTTAAACAGAGGCTGCTTTAGTCACAGAATGGGATGCCCTGGGCAGGAATGGACCTGGCAGGGTACAGTAGTGCTTTGCCCAGCAAAAGTGTCTTTATCAGGCCTAATTTCAAATATGAAAAGAGCAAATGCTTATATGGTCTTAAACAGAGGCTGCTTTAGTCACAGAATGGGATGCCCCAAATAGGAGTGCACCTGGCAGGGTCCAGTAGTGCTTTGCCCAGCAAAAGTGTCTTTATCAGGCTAATTTCAAATATGAAAAGAGCAAATGCTTATATGGTCTTAAACAGAGGCTGCTTTAGTCACAGAATGGGATGCCCTGGGCAGGAATGGACCTGGCAGGGTACAGTAGTGCTTTGCCCAGCAAAAGTGTCTTTATCAGGCCTAATTTCAAATATGAAAAGAGCAAATGCTTATATGGTCTTAAACAGAGGCTGCTTTAGTCACAGAATGGGATGCCCTGGGCAGGAATGGACCTGGCAGGGTACAGTAGTGCTTTGCCCAGCAAAAGTGTCTTTATCAGGCCTAATTTCAAATATGAAAAGAGCAAATGCTTATATGGTCTTAAACAGAGGCTGCTTTAGTCACAGAATGGGATGCCCTGGGCAGGAATGGACCTGGCAGGGTACAGTAGTGCTTTGCCCAGCAAAAGTGTCTTTATCAGGCCTAATTTCAAATATGAAAAGAGCAAATGCTTATATGGTCTTAAACAGAGGCTGCTTTAGTCACAGAATGGGATGCCCTGGGCAGGAATGGACCTGGCAGGGTACAGTAGTGCTTTGCCCAGCAAAAGTGTCTTTATCAGGCCTAATTTCAAATATGAAAAGAGCAAATGCTTATATGGTCTTAAACAGAGGCTGCTTTAGTCACAGAATGGGATGCCCCAAATAGGAGTGCACCTGGCAGGGTCCAGTAGTGCTTTGCCCAGCAAAAGTGTCTTTATCAGGCTAATTTCAAATATGAAAAGAGCAAATGCTTATATGGTCTTAAACAGAGGCTGCTTTAGTCACAGAATGGGATGCCCTGGGCAGGAATGGACCTGGCAGGGTACAGTAGTGCTTTGCCCAGCAAAAGTGTCTTTATCAGGCCTAATTTCAAATATGAAAAGAGCAAATGCTTATATGGTCTTAAACAGAGGCTGCTTTAGTCACAGAATGGGATGCCCTGGGCAGGAATGGACCTGGCAGGGTACAGTAGTGCTTTGCCCAGCAAAAGTGTCTTTATCAGGCCTAATTTCAAATATGAAAAGAGCAAATGCTTATATGGTCTTAAACAGAGGCTGCTTTAGTCACAGAATGGGATGCCCTGGGCAGGAATGGACCTGGCAGGGTACAGTAGTGCTTTTCCCAGCAAATGTGTCTTTATCAGGCCTAATTTCAAATATGAAAAGAGCAAATGCTTATATGGTCTTAAACAGAGGCTGCTTTAGTCACAGAATGGGATGCCCTGGGCAGGAATGGACCTGGCAGGGTCCAGTAGTGCTTTGCCCAGCAAAAGTGTCTTTATCAGGCCTAATTTCAAATATGAAAAGAGCAAATGTTTATATGGTCTTAAACAGAGGCTGCTTTAGTCACAGAATGGGATGCCCTGGGCAGGAATGGACCTGGCAGGGTACAGTAGTGCTTTGCCCAGCAAAAGTGTCTTTATCAGGCCTAATTTCAAATATGAAAAGAGCAAATGCTTATATGGTCTTAAACAGAGGCTGCTGTAGTCACAGAATGGGATGCCCCAAATAGGAGTGCACCTGGCAGGGTCCAGTAGTGCTTTGCCCAGCAAAAGTGTCTTTATCAGGCCTAATTTCAAATATGATAAGAGCAAATGCTTATATGGTCTTAAACAGAGGCTGCTGTAGTCACAGAATGGGATGCCCCAAATAGGAGTGCACCTGGCAGGGTCCAGTAGTGCTTTGCCCAGCAAAAGTGTCTTTATCAGGCCTAATTTCAAATATGAAAAGAGCAAATGCTTATATGGTCTTAAACAGAGGCTGCTTTAGTCACAGAATGGGATGCCCTGGGCAGGAATGGACCTGGCAGGGTACAGTAGTGCTTTGCCCAGCAAAAGTGTCTTTATCAGGCTAATTTCAAATATGATAAGAGCAAATGCTTATATGGTCTTAAACAGAGGCTGCTTTAGTCACAGAATGGGATGCCCTGGGCGGGAATGGACCTGGCAGGGTACAGTAGTGCTTTGCCCAGCAAAAGTGTCTTTATCAGGCCTAATTTCAAATATGAAAAGAGCAAATGCTTATATGGTCTTAAACAGAGGCTGCTTTAGTCACAGAATGGGATGCCCCAAATAGGAGTGCACCTGGCAGGGTCCAGTAGTGCTTTGCCCAGCAAAAGTGTCTTTATCAGGCTAATTTCAAATATGAAAAGAGCAAATGCTTATATGGTCTTAAACAGAGGCTGCTTTAGTCACAGAATGGGATTCCCTGGGCAGGAATGGACCTGGCAGGGTACAGTAGTGCTTTGCCCAGCAAAAGTGTCTTTATCAGGCCTAATTTCAAATATGAAAAGAGCAAATGCTTATATGGTCTTAAACAGAGGCTGCTTTAGTCACAGAATGGGATGCCCTGGGCAGGAATGGACCTGGCAGGGTACAGTAGTGCTTTGCCCAGCAAAAGTGTCTTTATCAGGCCTAATTTCAAATATGAAAAGAGCAAATGCTTATATGGTCTTAAACAGAGGCTGCTTTAGTCACAGAATGGGATGCCCCAAATAGGAGTGCACCTGGCAGGGTCCAGTAGTGCTTTGCCCAGCAAAAGTGTCTTTATCAGGCTAATTTCAAATATGAAAAGAGCAAATGCTTATATGGTCTTAAACAGAGGCTGCTTTAGTCACAGAATGGGATGCCCTGGGCAGGAATGGACCTGGCAGGGTACAGTAGTGCTTTGCCCAGCAAAAGTGTCTTTATCAGGCCTAATTTCAAATATGAAAAGAGCAAATGCTTATATGGTCTTAAACAGAGGCTGCTTTAGTCACAGAATGGGATGCCCTGGGCAGGAATGGACCTGGCAGGGTACAGTAGTGCTTTGCCCAGCAAAAGTGTCTTTATCAGGCCTAATTTCAAATATGAAAAGAGCAAATGCTTATATGGTCTTAAACAGAGGCTGCTTTAGTCACAGAATGGGATGCCCTGGGCAGGAATGGACCTGGCAGGGTACAGTAGTGCTTTGCCCAGCAAAAGTGTCTTTATCAGGCCTAATTTCAAATATGAAAAGAGCAAATGCTTATATGGTCTTAAACAGAGGCTGCTTTAGTCACAGAATGGGATGCCCTGGGCAGGAATGGATCTGGCAGGGTACAGTAGTGCTTTGCCCAGCAAAAGTGTCTTTATCAGGCCTAATTTCAAATATGAAAAGAGCAAATGCTTATATGGTCTTAAACAGAGGCTGCTTTAGTCACAGAATGGGATGCCCCAAATAGGAGTGCACCTGGCAGGGTACAGTAGTGCTTTGCCCAGCAAAAGTGTCTTTATCAGGCTAATTTCAAATATGAAAAGAGCAAATGCTTATATGGTCTTAAACAGAGGCTGCTTTAGTCACAGAATGGGATGCCCTGGGCAGGAATGGACCTGGCAGGGTACAGTAGTGCTTTGCCCAGCAAAAGTGTCTTTATCAGGCTAATTTCAAATATGATAAGAGCAAATGCTTATATGGTCTTAAACAGAGGCTGCTTTAGTCACAGAATGGGATGCCCTGGGCAGGAATGGACCTGGCAGGGTACAGTAGTGCTTTGCCCAGCAAAAGTGTCTTTGTCAGGCCTAATTTCAAATATGAAAAGAGCAAATGCTTATATGGTCTTAAACAGAGGCTGCTTTAGTCACAGAATGGGATGCCCTGGGCAGGAATGGACCTGGCAGGGTACAGTAGTGCTTTGCCCAGCAAAAGTGTCTTTATCAGGCCTAATTTCAAATATGAAAAGAGCAAATGCTTATATGGTCTTAAACAGAGGCTGCTTTAGTCACAGAATGGGATGCCTCACAGCAGACTTAAGATCAGTTCAGTATATATGCACAGTTAGTTACTATAAGCAGCCTGAAAACGCTAACAAAGGCTGGATGAAAAAAAAAAAATCTCCCTGTCAGCCAGCTCCGTTTTTCCTACCTTTCCCTGGCTTTCTGTCTGTCTCCTGTCTGTCTCCTGTCTGTCTCCTGCCTGTCTCCTGCCTGTCTCCAGCCTGTCCCTGTCTGTCCCTGTCTCCAGCCTGTCTAACTGCCTCAGCTACACAGCGTTCTGTCTGTCACGAATGCAATAGAGAAATGAGGAAAAGCAAGATGGCCGCCGTTAAATACCGCTGTGTGACGTCACCGGGCTTGTTGGCTGCTGATAGGCTGCATGTGACTGCCCCAGCTTGCACTGGCGCGGGATACATGTCCAGACATGTCCCGTCCGCCATCTTAGAATGCCTGTAAATGTAAATGAATGGATGTTAAAGGAAAACTTCGAGTGATCGAATCGCGGGGAAATTCGGATTCGATCCGAATCGAATTTTTCCTGAAATTCGGATCGAATCCGGGTTCGTCCGGATCGATTCGCTCATCCCTACTCATAACATGCAGAAGTTGCTGGGTGTTTTTTAATATTTGAGAGCAATCTGTATGTAGAGGGTGTGGGTAACCACACACAAAATTTTAAGTTGTACCATTTGAAGCCTAAATATTAAAATTAAATCCACAAGTAAAAAATGCAAGTTAACTAAAAATTAAACAAAGTAAGATTTACTTATGCAAATGCATTCATTAATGGTTGGTTACTACAAAATGAATGAAATAAAGAAAAATAAAAGACCAAATATTTAGAATGCACTTTAATGAGGTAAGTTTGTAGTGCGCAGCCGCAAGATCAGAAGGATTTACGTCCAGACAAAAAAGGAAAAAGGGCAAAACCAATGTTGCAACCTGAGAAATGAAACGGAAAATTCAGGATGGAAACTGACATAGGTCTGATTCCCGAACTGCCATACGAACGGACGTATATTTTAGGATAGAAACGTATTTGCTTATAGAATCACTCGCAAGTTCATACGAACGCACGAGCGGACGTGAAAAATAGGATGATCGGCACCAAAATCCAAGCTGTTACATGTTTCTTTGAATCGACCCTATAGTCTGCAGAGCTGAAATTTTCAAGAAAAATTACCGTTATGCTCATGCTTTACTTTGGGGTGTTTGGCAACTCTTCCCTTGACAGAACCTATGCATGTTGGGTATCGTTCTGTTCGGGGGATGTTGCTTTTTCAGATTATACTTGTTTCTTCTTGTTTGTATATAGTTTTTTTAGGAAAATGTGGCTTTGATTCTGCTTTTTTATCCTTTTTTTAGGGAAACTCTTTGCAACCTAAGAATACATTGAGGGATTACGTCTAGAAAACTGTGGCCACATCAACAAGCCTGGTACAAATAGAAAGCCTGAGGTGTGTACTTCCAGAGAATATATAGTTTGTGGGGGTATTTCAAATGTAAAGGGTTGTTTTTCTGGAAAAACGGCAAGGTGCGCATAGCGCATATCACAGTTGTATTTTTTCTGAAAATCCCCTAAAGCTCTGTTTCAGTTTGGGGGAGTCTCCTGGGCAGGAAAGGGTGTCTACCTATACATATGTGGTACCGCTGTAACTGTGAGAAATTGGGGTTTCACACGCAACAAGATTTTATTGACAAACTTACATTTTTTATTACAAAAAAACACTACAAATTGTAAAAAATTGATTTTTTTATTTTTTTGCACATATTTCGCCAAAGAATATTGAGAATACACCTAAAAAATGACAAACAAGACATTTCATGTTAAAGCTCAGACTCTGCTGAAAAAAACAATATATCATTTTCCTGGGAAATCCCTGGAAATCCCTTCAAAAATCACATTTGAACATGGGGAGTGCAAAATAGTGCAAAATGGTCTGGCAACAGAGTGTGACAAAAACTCCAGGTAGGCTGGCACTTAAAGGGTTAAAAACATCGTCCTAATTTCAGCCATCCCACTGATACTATACTCATTGGGCAAAAATTTGTAATGTCAAGTTTTATTCTGACATTACGCTGGGTCCTGATAAATATTGTAATGCTGGAGATTGCTGCAATCATCCCTTGCCGCACCATTGTATGTAGTGGCACCTCGGGACCTAATATAGTGAGGGGAGCTCGATAATTTTGGTTTAGGAATGTTTTTCATCAAGGTGAAAAATCTACTGCCTAGATGTGGATGGTTGTATCCCCTGTGCAAGATCTCTCTGTTATATAAAGTGTACGGTCTCCTGAATAGATGGAAGGGGGGCTGAATTCTCTATATGTGATACCCCTATTTCACAGAATGTCAGGTTTGCTGTCTAGATGTGTGTGTGTGTGGGGGGGGGGGGGGTTGTATCCCCCATGTCTTATATTTCTATTGTATAAAGTTTCAACTCTGCTGCCTAAAAGGGGGGAGTGTATACCCTATGTATGATCCCCCTTTTGTACATTTTTTTGTATATTTTATGGCAGCTGTCTCCTCTGTGCATGATCCCTGCACTGCAACTCTATACAGTACCAGGATTTTACACAGAGGACACAGCCCCTGAATCTAGACAGCAGGGCTGACATTATACAATAGAGATCATACATAGGAAATACAGCTCCCCCCATCTAGGCAGCAGTTCAATGCCACTAGGGATGAGCGAATCGATCCGGACGAACCCGGATTCGATCCGAATTTCAGGAAAAATTCGATTCGGATCGAATCCGAATTTCCCCGCGATTCGATCACTCGAAGTTTTCCTTTAACATCCATTCATTTACATTTACAGGCATTCTAAGATGGCGGACGGGACATGTCTGGACATGTATCCCGCGCCAGTGCAAGCTGGGGCAGTCACATGCAGCCTATCAGCAGCCAGCAAGCCCGGTGACGTCACACAGCGGTATTTAACGGCGGCCATCTTGCTTTTCCTCATTTCTCTATTGCATTCGTGACAGACAGACAGAACGCTGTGTAGCTGAGGCAGTTAGACAGGCTGGAGACAGGGACAGACAGGGACAGGCAGGAGACAGGCAGGAGACAGACAGGAGACAGATAGAAAGCCAGGGAAAGGTAGGAAAAACGGAGCTGGCTGACAGGGAGATTTTTTTTTTTTCATCCAGCCTTTGTTAGCGTTTTCAGGCTGCTTATAGTAACTAACTGTGCATATATACTGAACTGATCTTAAGTCTGCTGTGAGGCATCCCATTCTGTGACTAAAGCAGCCTCTGTTTAAGACCATATAAGCATTTGCTCTTATCATATTTGAAATTAGGCCTGATAAAGACACTTTTGCTGGCCAAAGCACTACTGGACCCTGCCAGGTCCATTCCTGCCCAGGGCATCCCATTCTGTGACTACAGCAGCCTCTGTTTAAGACCATATAAGCATTTGCTCTTATCATATTTGAAATTAGCCTGATAAAGACACTTTTGCTGGGCAAAGCACTACTGGACCCTGCCAGGTCCATTCCTGCCCAGGGCATCCCATTCTGTGACTAAAGCAGCCTCTGTTTAAGACCATATAAGCATTTGCTCTTATCATATTTGAAATTAGGCCTGATAAAGACACTTTTGCTGGCCAAAGCACTACTGGACCCTGCCAGGTCCATTCCTGCCCGGGGCATCCCATTCTGTGACTACAGCAGCCTCTGTTTAAGACCATATAAGCATTTGCTCTTATCATATTTGAAATTAGCCTGATAAAGACACTTTTGCTGGCCAAAGCACTACTGGACCCTGCCAGGTCCATTCCTGCCCAGGGCATCCCATTCTGTGACTAAAGCAGCCTCTGTTTAAGACCATATAAGCATTTGCTCTTATCATATTTGAAATTAGGCCTGATAAAGACACTTTTGCTGGCCAAAGCACTACTGGACCCTGCCAGGTCCATTCCTGCCCAGGGCATCCCATTCTGTGACTACAGCAGCCTCTGTTTAAGACCATATAAGCATTTGCTCTTATCATATTTGAAATTAGGCCTGATAAAGACACTTTTGCTGGCCAAAGCACTACTGGACCCTGCCAGGTCCATTCCTGCCCGGGGCATCCCATTCTGTGACTACAGCAGCCTCTGTTTAAGACCATATAAGCATTTGCTCTTATCATATTTGAAATTAGGCCTGATAAAGACACTTTTGCTGGCCAAAGCACTACTGGACCCTGCCAGGTCCATTCCTGCCCGGGGAATCCCATTCTGTGACTACAGCAGCCTCTGTTTAAGACCATATAAGCATTTGCTCTTATCATATTTGAAATTAGGCCTGATAAAGACACTTTTGCTGGCCAAAGCACTACTGGACCCTGCCAGGTCCATTCCTGCCCAGGGCATCCCATTCTGTGACTACAGCAGCCTCTGTTTAAGACCATATAAGCATTTGCTCTTATCATATTTGAAATTAGCCTGATAAAGACACTTTTGCTGGCCAAAGCACTACTGGACCCTGCCAGGTCCATTCCTGCCCAGGGCATCCCATTCTGTGACTAAAGCAGCCTCTGTTTAAGACCATATAAGCATTTGCTCTTATCATATTTGAAATTAGGCCTGATAAAGACACTTTTGCTGGCCAAAGCACTACTGGACCCTGCCAGGTCCATTCCTGCCCAGGGCATCCCATTCTGTGACTACAGCAGCCTCTGTTTAAGACCATATAAGCATTTGCTCTTATCATATTTGAAATTAGGCCTGATAAAGACACTTTTGCTGGCCAAAGCACTACTGGACCCTGCCAGGTCCATTCCTGCCCAGGGCATCCCATTCTGTGACTAAAGCAGCCTCTGTTTAAGACCATATAAGCATTTGCTCTTATCATATTTGAAATTAGGCCTGATAAAGACACTTTTGCTGGCCAAAGCACTACTGGACCCTGCCAGGTCCATTCCTGCCCGGGGCATCCCATTCTGTGACTACAGCAGCCTCTGTTTAAGACCATATAAGCATTTGCTCTTATCATATTTGAAATTAGGCCTGATAAAGACACTTTTGCTGGCCAAAGCACTACTGGACCCTGCCAGGTCCATTCCTGCCCGGGGCATCCCATTCTGTGACTACAGCAGCCTCTGTTTAAGACCATATAAGCATTTGCTCTTATCATATTTGAAATTAGGCCTGATAAAGACACTTTTGCTGGCCAAAGCACTACTGGACCCTGCCAGGTCCATTCCTGCCCAGGGCATCCCATTCTGTGACTACAGCAGCCTCTGTTTAAGACCATATAATCATTTGCTCTTATCATATTTGAAATTAGGCCTGATAAAGACACTTTTGCTGGCCAAAGCACTACTGGACCCTGCCAGGTCCATTCCTGCCCGGGGCATCCCATTCTGTGACTACAGCAGCCTCTGTTTAAGACCATATAAGCATTTGCTCTTATCATATTTGAAATTAGGCCTGATAAAGACACTTTTGCTGGCCAAAGCACTACTGGACCCTGCCAGGTCCATTCCTGCCCGGGGCATCCCATTCTGTGACTACAGCAGCCTCTGTTTAAGACCATATAAGCATTTGCTCTTATCATATTTGAAATTAGGCCTGATAAAGACACTTTTGCTGGCCAAAGCACTACTGGACCCTGCCAGGTCCATTCCTGCCCGGGGCATCCCATTCTGTGACTACAGCAGCCTCTGTTTAAGACCATATAAGCATTTGCTCTTATCATATTTGAAATTAGGCCTGATAAAGACACTTTTGCTGGCCAAAGCACTACTGGACCCTGCCAGGTCCATTCCTGCCCGGGGCATCCCATTCTGTGACTACAGCAGCCTCTGTTTAAGACCATATAAGCATTTGCTCTTATCATATTTGAAATTAGGCCTGATAAAGACACTTTTGCTGGCCAAAGCACTACTGGACCCTGCCAGGTCCATTCCTGCCCAGGTCATCCCATTCTGTGACTACAGCAGCCTCTGTTTAAGACCATATAAGCATTTGCTCTTATCATATTTGAAATTAGCCTGATAAAGACACTTTTGCTGGCCAAAGCACTACTGGACCCTGCCAGGTCCATTCCTGCCCAGGGCATCCCATTCTGTGACTAAAGCAGCCTCTGTTTAAGACCATATAAGCATTTGCTCTTATCATTTTTGAAATTAGGCCTGATAAAGACACTTTTGCTGGCCAAAGCACTACTGGACCCTGCCAGGTCCATTCCTGCCCAGGGCATCCCATTCTGTGACTACAGCAGCCTCTGTTTAAGACCATATAAGCATTTGCTCTTATCATATTTGAAATTAGGCCTGATAAAGACACTTTTGCTGGCCAAAGCACTACTGGACCCTGCCAGGTCCATTCCTGCCCAGGGCATCCCATTCTGTGACTACAGCAGCCTCTGTTTAAGACCATATAAGCATTTGCTCTTATCATATTTGAAATTAGGCCTGATAAAGACACTTTTGCTGGCCAAAGCACTACTGGACCCTGCCAGGTCGATTCCTGTTGGGGCATCCCATTCTGTGACTAAAGCAGCCTCTGTTTAAGACCATATAAGCATTTGCTCTTATCATATTTGAAATTAGGCCTGATAAAGACACTTTTGCTGGCCAAAGCACTACTGGACCCTGCCAGGTCGATTCCTGTTGGGGCATCCCATTCTGTGACTAAAGCAGCCTCTGTTTAAGACCATATAAGCATTTGCTCTTATCATATTTGAAATTAGGCCTGATAAAGACACTTTTGCTGGCCAAAGCACTACTGGACCCTGCCAGGTCCATTCCTGCCCAGGGCATCCCATTCTGTGACTACAGCAGCCTCTGTTTAAGACCATATAAGCATTTGCTCTTATCATATTTGAAATTAGGCCTGATAAAGACACTTTTGCTGGCCAAAGCACTACTGGACCCTGCCAGGTCCATTCCTGCCCGGGGCATCCCATTCTGTGACTACAGCAGCCTCTGTTTAAGACCATATAAGCATTTGCTCTTATCATATTTGAAATTAGGCCTGATAAAGACACTTTTGCTGGCCAAAGCACTACTGGACCCTGCCAGGTCCATTCCTGCCCGGGGCATCCCATTCTGTGACTACAGCAGCCTCTGTTTAAGACCATATAAGCATTTGCTCTTATCATATTTGAAATTAGGCCTGATAAAGACACTTTTGCTGGCCAAAGCACTACTGGACCCTGCCAGGTCCATTCCTGCCCGGGGCATCCCATTCTGTGACTACAGCAGCCTCTGTTTAAGACCATATAAGCATTTGCTCTTATCATATTTGAAATTAGGCCTGATAAAGACACTTTTGCTGGGCAAAGCACTACTGGACCCTGCCAGGTCCATTCCTGCCCGGGGCATCCCATTCTGTGACTACAGCAGCCTCTGTTTAAGACCATATAAGCATTTGCTCTTATCATATTTGAAATTAGGCCTGATAAAGACACTTTTGCTGGCCAAAGCACTACTGGACCCTGCCAGGTCCATTCCTGCCCAGGGCATCCCATTCTGTGACTACAGCAGCCTCTGTTTAAGACCATATAAGCATTTGCTCTTATCATATTTGAAATTAGCCTGATAAAGACACTTTTGCTGGCCAAAGCACTACTGGACCCTGCCAGGTCCATTCCTGCCCAGGGCATCCCATTCTGTGACTAAAGCAGCCTCTGTTTAAGACCATATAAGCATTTGCTCTTATCATATTTGAAATTAGGCCTGATAAAGACACTTTTGCTGGCCAAAGCACTACTGGACCCTGCCAGGTCCATTCCTGCCCAGGGCATCCCATTCTGTGACTACAGCAGCCTCTGTTTAAGACCATATAAGCATTTGCTCTTATCATATTTGAAATTAGGCCTGATAAAGACACTTTTGCTGGCCAAAGCACTACTGGACCCTGCCAGGTCGATTCCTGTTGGGGCATCCCATTCTGTGACTAAAGCAGCCTCTGTTTAAGACCATATAAGCATTTGCTCTTATCATATTTGAAATTAGGCCTGATAAAGACACTTTTGCTGGCCAAAGCACTACTGGACCCTGCCAGGTCCATTCCTGCCCAGGGCATCCCATTCTGTGACTACAGCAGCCTCTGTTTAAGACCATATAAGCATTTGCTCTTATCATATTTGAAATTAGGCCTGATAAAGACACTTTTGCTGGCCAAAGCACTACTGGACCCTGCCAGGTCGATTCCTGTTGGGGCATCCCATTCTGTGACTAAAGCAGCCTCTGTTTAAGACCATATAAGCATTTGCTCTTATCATATTTGAAATTAGGCCTGATAAAGACACTTTTGCTGGCCAAAGCACTACTGGACCCTGCCAGGTCCATTCCTGCCCAGGGCATCCCATTCTGTGACTACAGCAGCCTCTGTTTAAGACCATATAAGCATTTGCTCTTATCATATTTGAAATTAGGCCTGATAAAGACACTTTTGCTGGCCAAAGCACTACTGGACCCTGCCAGGTCGATTCCTGTTGGGGCATCCCATTCTGTGACTAAAGCAGCCTCTGTTTAAGACCATATAAGCATTTGCTCTTATCATATTTGAAATTAGGCCTGATAAAGACACTTTTGCTGGCCAAAGCACTACTGGACCCTGCCAGGTCGATTCCTGTTGGGGCATCCCATTCTGTGACTACAGCAGCCTCTGTTTAAGACCATATAAGCATTTGCTCTTATCATATTTGAAATTAGGCCTGATAAAGACACTTTTGCTGGCCAAAGCACTACTGGACCCTGCCAGGTCGATTCCTGTTGGGGCATCCCATTCTGTGACTACAGCAGCCTCTGTTTAAGACCATATAAGCATTTGCTCTTATCATATTTGAAATTAGGCCTGATAAAGACACTTTTGCTGGCCAAAGCACTACTGGACCCTGCCAGGTCCATTCCTGCCCAGGGCATCCCATTCTGTGACTAAAGCAGCCTCTGTTTAAGACCATATAAGCATTTGCTCTTATCATATTTGAAATTAGGCCTGATAAAGACACTTTTGCTGGCCAAAGCACTACTGGACCCTGCCAGGTCCATTCCTGCCCGGGGCATCCCATTCTGTGACTACAGCAGCCTCTGTTTAAGACCATATAAGCATTTGCTCTTATCATATTTGAAATTAGGCCTGATAAAGACACTTTTGCTGGCCAAAGCACTACTGGACCCTGCCAGGTCCATTCCTGCCCAGGGCATCCCATTCTGTGACTACAGCAGCCTCTGTTTAAGACCATATAAGCATTTGCTCTTATCATATTTGAAATTAGCCTGATAAAGACACTTTTGCTGGCCAAAGCACTACTGGACCCTGCCAGGTCCATTCCTGCCCAGGGCATCCCATTCTGTGACTAAAGCAGCCTCTGTTTAAGACCATATAAGCATTTGCTCTTATCATATTTGAAATTAGGCCTGATAAAGACACTTTTGCTGGCCAAAGCACTACTGGACCCTGCCAGGTCCATTCCTGCCCAGGGCATCCCATTCTGTGACTACAGCAGCCTCTGTTTAAGACCATATTAGCATTTGCTCTTATCATATTTGAAATTAGGCCTGATAAAGACACTTTTGCTGGCCAAAGCACTACTGGACCCTGCCAGGTCGATTCCTGTTGGGGCATCCCATTCTGTGACTAAAGCAGCCTCTGTTTAAGACCATATAAGCATTTGCTCTTATCATATTTGAAATTAGGCCTGATAAAGACACTTTTGCTGGCCAAAGCACTACTGGACCCTGCCAGGTCCATTCCTGCCCAGGGCATCCCATTCTGTGACTACAGCAGCCTCTGTTTAAGACCATATAAGCATTTGCTCTTATCATATTTGAAATTAGGCCTGATAAAGACACTTTTGCTGGCCAAAGCACTACTGGACCCTGCCAGGTCGATTCCTGTTGGGGCATCCCATTCTGTGACTAAAGCAGCCTCTGTTTAAGACCATATAAGCATTTGCTCTTATCATATTTGAAATTAGGCCTGATAAAGACACTTTTGCTGGCCAAAGCACTACTGGACCCTGCCAGGTCGATTCCTGTTGGGGCATCCCATTCTGTGACTACAGCAGCCTCTGTTTAAGACCATATAAGCATTTGCTCTTATCATATTTGAAATTAGGCCTGATAAAGACACTTTTGCTGGCCAAAGCACTACTGGACCCTGCCAGGTCGATTCCTGTTGGGGCATCCCATTCTGTGACTAAAGCAGCCTCTGTTTAAGACCATATAAGCATTTGCTCTTATCATATTTGAAATTAGGCCTGATAAAGACACTTTTGCTGGCCAAAGCACTACTGGACCCTGCCAGGTCGATTCCTGTTGGGGCATCCCATTCTGTGACTACAGCAGCCTCTGTTTAAGACCATATAAGCATTTGCTCTTATCATATTTGAAATTAGGCCTGATAAAGACACTTTTGCTGGCCAAAGCACTACTGGACCCTGCCAGGTCGATTCCTGTTGGGGCATCCCATTCTGTGACTAAAGCAGCCTCTGTTTAAGACCATATAAGCATTTGCTCTTATCATATTTGAAATTAGGCCTGATAAAGACACTTTTGCTGGCCAAAGCACTACTGGACCCTGCCAGGTCCATTCCTGCCCAGGGCATCCCATTCTGTGACTAAAGCAGCCTCTGTTTAAGACCATATAAGCATTTGCTCTTATCATATTTGAAATTAGGCCTGGTAAAGACACTTTTGCTGGCCAAAGCACTACTGGACCCTGCCAGGTCCATTCCTGCCCGGGGCATCCCATTCTGTGACTACAGCAGCCTCTGTTTAAGACCATATAAGCATTTGCTCTTATCATATTTGAAATTAGGCCTGATAAAGACACTTTTGCTGGCCAAAGCACTACTGGACCCTGCCAGGTCCATTCCTGCCCGGGGCATCCCATTCTGTGACTACAGCAGCCTCTGTTTAAGACCATATAAGCATTTGCTCTTATCATATTTGAAATTAGGCCTGATAAAGACACTTTTGCTGGCCAAAGCACTACTGGACCCTGCCAGGTCGATTCCTGCCCGGGGCATCCCATTCTGTGACTACAGCAGCCTCTGTTTAAGACCATATAAGCATTTGCTCTTATCATATTTGAAATTAGCCTGATAAAGACACTTTTGCTGGCCAAAGCACTACTGGACCCTGCCAGGTCCATTCCTGCCCAGGGCATCCCATTCTGTGACTAAAGCAGCCTCTGTTTAAGACCATATAAGCATTTGCTCTTATCATATTTATATTATAAGACACTTTTGCTGGGCATAGGCTTACTGCTGCCTGCCAGGTGCACTTCTGTTGAGGCATCCCATTCTGTAACATAGCATACCCCTCTTTATTTACACTAAGCAGCTCTCTTATTTACACTAAGCAGGCCTGTTGGAGGCTGAGTGTTACTGCTCACTTTTGGTGTGCATTATATTCTGTTTCATATAGACCCACCGCTGCCCGGGGTTTTTTTAAATATCACCTACTACCACGCCAGTTAGACTATGTCGGGCAGACAAGTGCCTGGAAGTGAAAAGAGGAGTGGCAGAGGCCAAGATTCCGCAGGCAGAGCTCGCATCAGACTGGGGGCCAGTAGCAGCAGGAGTCACGCTGAGAGACCTAATCTGCCAGTATCTGCTAGCGGTCGGGTCTCCACCAGTAACGCATCTGCCGTGGTAGATTGGTTGACGCGCTCATCAACAACATCATCACAACTTACGTCTGAGACCCCCAGTCTAGGGTCGGTAGGTTCCTCTGACACAACCCTGAGTTGGCATGCCCCGAGAGCAGTCCCTGTCCTCCCATTGCCTCTGGCCTACGCCGTTCCCTCCCCCAGCGACGTATCCTATGCTTTGGGTTCAGCTCCACTCTTTAGTGAGGAGGACCATCAGATAGAGGACAGTCAGCAGCTACTGCCCAGCCAAGAAATGGAGGTGGCTTCTTTAGCTAGGCAGACAAATAGTGATGTGGACAGTGTCGTGGGTGCTGCGAGCGTTCCAGCTCCTGCGCCAGACACTGTTGACGAATCCACGAACATCAGTGACGTACAGCCACAACTCGGTGATGATGATGATGATGACGATGAAGCCGATCGCACTTGGGAGCCGGGTGATGAAGGGGCTTCATCGTCATCATCAGGAGAAGAGGGGTGCAGGTTGCCCCGGAGTCAGCAGCTGAGGCAGCAAGGTGGTAGCAGTCAGCATGGGGGCACAATTCCAAAGGCTGGAGCCGGCCGGGGCCGGGGCCGGGGTAGAGCACCTGCTGTGCGGCAGTCTACCTTATCGGGAGGTAGTGGAGCAGGGGTTCCTGGAGTTGGCAACAGCAGCAGTGAATCAGTGAGGCCAGGGGGTGGGAAAAGTAGCTACTCGGCAGTGTGGCAGTTTTTCCTGAGGCATCCGCAGGAGGGTAACATGGCCACATGCAAGATATGTAGGCAAAAGGTGAAGCGTGGCCAGGGTCCAAATGTTGGCACCACGGCCCTGCGTCAACATATGATGCGTCACCATAAAACGACCTGGGAGAACCGAGGCTCCCAAGGGGTGGTCCAGTCTGCTTCCTCACCAAGTGAGCTCCCAATTTCTGCCAGCCAAGGCTCCAGCACCTCAGCCGAAGGCAGCTGTGCGTCATACCCATCCTCTGTCGCTCCTGCTCCTCCTCCTCCAAGTCATGCATCCCGCCAGCAATCCATCAGCGAAGCCATGTCCAAGAGACAGCAGTATGCGCCCACTCATCCTACGGCGCAGAAGCTGAATGTGCTCCTGTCCAAGTTGCTGGTGCTGCAGTCGCTCCCTTTTCAGGTGGTGGAATCTGCACCTTTCAGAGAACTGATGGCTTGTGCCGAGCCGAGGTGGAGAGTCCCAAGCCGTCATTTCTTTGCCAAGAAGGCAGTACCAGCGCTGCACACTTTTGTTGAACAGAAGGTGGGCCAGTCCTTGAGCCTGTCGGTGTGTAGCAAAATACATGGCAGCGCCGACATCTGGAGCTGTAACTACGGTCAGGGGCAGTACATGTCGTTTACGGCCCACTGGGTGAATGTGGTCCCTTTGCAGCAGCAACTTGGACAGGTCACGCCGCTTCGGCCTCCGCGCTCTCTGCCCATTGGGCCTGTGACACCGTGCGACTCGGCCTCCTCATCCTCCGCCATCTCCTCACCCTCCACTGTAGGCTCAAGTCTCAGTGCCCCTCCAGTCTACCATGTGTGCAGGGCACGGAGGTGTCACGCAGTGCTTCACATGGTTTGTCTTGGCGAACGGAGTCACACAGGGGAGGAACTGCTTAAATGTATTCATCAGGAAATCCAAACATGGCTTACTCCGAGAAAACTTAAAATGGGAATCATGGTTACCGACAATGGGAAGAACATTTTGTCTGCGCTGCGCCAAGGAAGCCTGACCCATGCCCCCTGCATGGCTCACGTCTTCAATCTGGTTGTCAAGCGGTTTCTGAAGTGTTCCCCCCATCTGCAGGACATCCTAACAACTTCACGGAAACTTTGCATGCACTTCAGCCACTCCTACACCGCCAAACACACCCTTCTTGAGCTACAGCGTCAGAATGGTATCCCCCAACATAGTCTGATTTGCGATGTTTCCACCCGTTGGAATTCCACCCTTCACATGTTGGACCGATTATATGAACAGAGAAAAGCCATCACGGATTTCCTGATGATCCAAGCAGATAGGGGGACTCCCCTGTGTAACTTCAATGTCAACCAGTGGCAGCTCATACGTGACACCTGCCGTTTGCTCAGGCCCTTTGAGGAAGCCACTTTATTTGTCAGTCGGCAGGATTACGGGATGAACGACGTGATTCCACTGCTTCATGTACTACAGCACATGTTGGAAACCATGGCTGGTCAGGGCACTGGAGACATGGCGTTTACATCTTACGGCCACATGAACCCCGTTGGAGCTGAACTGGAGGAGGAGGAGGAGGAAGAGGAGGAGGAGGAGTTGCCCAGCGAAACACAGTTTAGGCTTGGCGAAATGGCTGGTTTATCTAGTCAGCGGACAGGAGAGGAGGAGCAGGAGCAGCCAGAGGAGCTAGAGGTTTTTGAGGAAGGAGAGACAGAGGACCCGGGCACACCGTGGCAGTATGCAGTGGAGATGGAGACAGGTAGTCCATCCGAGTCACTTGCGCAAATGGCACGAAGCATGCTCACATGCTTGCGTAGTGACCCCAGAATTGTTTCCATCTGTCGGCGGGATGACTTCTGGCTGTCCACCTTATTGGACCCTCGCTTCCGGCACAAAATGGGGGCATTTTTTAAACCCACCGAGAGGGAGGACAAACTCAACTACTACAAAGACATTCTACGTAGGCAGTTGGCCGATGCCTATCTGCGCCATGGTCCATACTCTCGCAGGTCTGACTCGAGGGGACCTCTGCGCTCACCTTCCACTGCCATGGCCGCTGGGGGGGTTGGCAGCAGCAGCAGCAGAAGCTCCATCAGCAGCAGCAGCCTCAGTCTTCAGTCGCTAATGAGTAGCTTTCTACACCCGCATAGTGAGGCTACTCATGAGCAGCAGGAAGACCTGGAGCAGGACCTGAACCAGCAGGTCATGTCATACTTTGACATGACCATGCCAACACACCTTGAGGATCCGCTGGACTTCTGGGCAGCCAAACTTGATTTGTGGCCGCAACTAGCAGAGTTTGCCCTGGAAAAGCTGTCCTGCCCGGCAAGTAGCGTGCCATCTGAGCGGGTATTTAGTGCGGCGGGGGCCATAGTTACGGCGAGGAGAACTCGTCTGTCAACTAAAAATGTGGAGAGACTCACCTTTGTCAAAATGAATCAGGGATGGATCAGCCAGGATTTCCACCCACCAATGCCTGATGCATGCGACTAGATTCAGCATGGTGCCACGTTTTACACTTTCCAAATGGTGCAAAACATATTTATGTCTTTAGGCCATTTTTTGGGCTCCTGCTGCTGCTGCTGCCAACTCCTGCCAACTCCAGGGTGTGATTCATCCAATTTTTGGGCTCCTGAGGCCAACTCCAGTGTATATTTGGGCTCCTGCTGCTGCTGCTGCCAACTTCTGCCAACTCCAGGGTGTGATTCATCCAATTTTTGGGCTCCTGAGGCCAACTCCAGTGTATATTTGGGCTCCTGCTGCTGCTGCTGCCAACTTCTGCCAACTCCAGGGTGTGATTCATCCAATTTTTGGGCTCCTGAGGCCAACTCCAGTGTATATTTGGGCTCCTGCTGCTGCTACTGTCAACTCCTGCCAACTCCAGGGTGTGATTCATCCAATTTTTGGGCTCCTGAGGCCAACTCCAGTGTATATTTGGGCTCCTGCTGCTGCTGCTGCCAACTTCTGCCAACTCCAGGGTGTGATTCATCCAATTTTTGGGCTCCTGAGGCCAACTCCAGTGTATATTTGGGCTCCTGCTGCTGCTACTGTCAACTCCTGCCAACTCCAGGGTGTGATTCATCCAATTTTTGGGCTCCTGAGGCCAACTCCAGTGTATATTTGGGCTCCTGCTGCTGCTGCTGCCAACTTCTGCCAACTCCAGGGTGTGATTCATCCAATTTTTGGGCTCCTGAAGCCAACTCCAGTGTATATTTGGGCTCCTGCTGCTGCTGGTGTCAACTTCTGCCAACTCCAGGGTGTGATTCATCCAATTTTTGGGCTCCTGAAGCCAACTCCAGTGTATATTTGGGCTCCTGCTGCTGCTGCTGCCAACTTCTGCCAACTCCAGGGTGTGATTCATCCAATTTTTGGGCTCCTGAGGCCAACTCCAGTGTATATTTGGGCTCCTGCTGCTGCTGGTGTCAACTCCTGCCAACTCCAGGGTGTGATTCATCCAATTTTTGGGCTCCTGAAGCCAACTCCAGTGTATATTTGGGCTCCTGCTGCTGCTGCTGCCAACTTCTGCCAACTCCAGGGTGTGATTCATCCAATTTTTGGGCTCCTGAGGCCAACTCCAGTGTATATTTGGGCTCCTGCTGCTGCTACTGTCAACTCCTGCCAACTCCAGGGTGTGATTCATCCAATTTTTGGGCTCCTGAGGCCAACTCCAGTGTATATTTGGGCTCCTGCTGCTGCTGCTGCCAACTTCTGCCAACTCCAGGGTGTGATTCATCCAATTTTTGGGCTCCTGAAGCCAACTCCAGTGTATATTTGGGCTCCTGCTGCTGCTGGTGTCAACTCCTGCCAACTCCAGGGTGTGATTCATCCAATTTTTGGGCTCCTGAAGCCAACTCCAGTGTATATTTGGGCTGCTGCTGCCAACTTCTGCCAACTCCAGGGTGTGATTCATCCAATTTTTGGGCTCCTGAGGCCAACTCCAGTGTATATTTGGGCTCCTGCTGCTGCTGCTGCCAACTTCTGCCAACTCCAGGGTGTGATTCATCCAATTTTTGGGCTCCTGAAGCCAACTCCAGTGTATATTTGGGCTCCTGCTGCTGCTGGTGTCAACTCCTGCCAACTCCAGGGTGTGATTCATCCAATTTTTGGGCTCCTGAGGCCAACTCCAGTGTATATTTGGGCTCCTGCTGCTGCTGCTGCCAACTTCTGCCAACTCCAGGGTGTGATTCATCCAATTTTTGGGCTCCTGAGGCCAACTCCAGTGTATATTTGGGCTCCTGCTGCTGCTACTGTCAACTCCTGCCAACTCCAGGGTGTGATTCATCCAATTTTTGGGCTCCTGAGGCCAACTCCAGTGTATATTTGGGCTCCTGCTGCTGCTGCTGCCAACTTCTGCCAACTCCAGGGTGTGATTCATCCAATTTTTGGGCTCCTGAAGCCAACTCCAGTGTATATTTGGGCTCCTGCTGCTGCTGCTGCTGCCAACTTCTGCCAACTCCAGGGTGTGATTCATCCAATTTTTGGGCTCCTGAGGCCAACTCCAGTGTATATTTGGGCTCCTTCTGCCCCTCATAGTGATGCCACTTCAACTCTCTGCAATTGTGCCGCTCTGCGATTCTATTAGCGATGCCTCTGATCTGCATGTGATATTTCTTCAAAGTATTATTTAACTAACCCAGCACGCATCCTGTGCGTGTTACAGCAAGGCTGAATGGTTTACAACCCTATTGAGGCTGTAGGAGGCTCAGAAATAGCCGTTTTTAATAGCGATTCGTCGCGAATTTATTCGGGTCGAAACGATTTTTGTCGGAAAATTCGGCGAATCAGTCGAATCGAATTTTTCAAAAGTTCGCTCATCTCTAAATGCCACCTTTGCTACATATATGGGAATGTCTGCTCTGTGCATGAGCCCTGTACTGAATAGTTTTTCAGCTTTGTATATCTATGATTGTGGGGTGATAGAGTGGGGAGCTGGAGCGGCTGAGGTGGAGCATGTAATGTTCATCGGTGGGGAGTCCATAAAAAATCTGCTCTGTAATATGGGCATCCTTAATCTAGCCCTGACTTCCCCACCACTGATAAACTATAAGCTTCAGCTTCACGAAATTCTAAACTGCTTATACTGATCCCTCATTTTAGTCGGTTTAAAGGTTGTCACATTAAAGTTTCTGTTCAATTAATAGAATACTAAATTACTATATCATCAGGAGTTATTTACAGTAGCTTGAAGATTAATTTACTTGGCCTTGTTTTTTAGATGAAGAAGGATGTCCCAAAAGGATTTAGTTATGCTGCTTGGAAGTTGAGAATATTTTGGTATGAATGAAAAGCTTTCAAACACTCCATATCTAAACCAATAGCAAGTATTCCAGCCAAAAGTGCATTAGAGAGCAGAAAATAAAGATTTGGCTGATAGCAGATTTAGACTGATCAGATTACAAGCTTGCGTTCAGTGTAATAGTGATCAAAGTTTATCTGGAATTCTTGTTTCCTGTTTCCATTTCCTGTTTCATGAAAGTTTATATAGCTAATATACGTTCTGTATTATACTGTTCTCTATCCGGTAGTGGAAATGACAGAGGAGGGATCTGTTCGAGATTCAGAATATTTTAATACAAATCCAAGGGAACAGATACATTTTCACTCTGGTGTCAGCAGAAGGAGTTGGAGGCATTCCAGAATGTATCTAATAATCAGCATAGGGACAGTTAATTAGAAGCAGTGTGGGGGGTCTTCTATAGACTTAAGGGAGAGGAAGCCTTTACGCTTCCACAAAATTACAGGTAGCTAAGATATTAGGACCTTATTATAAATCCTGTACTAAAAGGAATCAGGATAAGATCCAAAAGCAAAAACAGTGAGCCTCATTTATCAAGCATCAGTGCCTGTTATTGCTACTGGATGCCAATATTTTGCCAGCGCCCAGTTTAACAAGCAAAAAAACAAGCAGGGCAGATGCGTCTGCCAGCCTGTATCTAATTTATTACTAGCGCCATATAGTTTGCAGTGGCTGGAACTGGTTTAAGCTGCACCAGTTTAGAGTGGTGCTGTAGGTTATGATCCAGTAGACCACAATGGTCAGAACTGAGTTTTATGCCTATAAATAATGTCCTACGCATTTATTTTTATAAACTAAAGATGAGCAAACTGGTTCTAATGAACCGAAGTTTGCTCCGATTTTCAGGGAAAATTCTATTCGGTACAAACCCAAATTTTTTTCGGGTTCGTGACGAACTTTTCTCTGAAGTCCTTAAATCACCTGCTCTTTCTCTGTACCGCGCTGCTCTCTGCTGTCCTGCACTGGTTTCTGCAGAAGTGACTCGGCTGTGCTTCCTGCATCTTGCACCATGCTGCAGGCTGGGGCTTTTATAGCGGGAGGGAGCTGTGACGCCCATCCCTATTCAAGTTCACATGGCACCAGGGGCTGGCAAGTTTCCTGCGACAAACGGGTCGCTACTTGCCGTTAACCCCCGGCTTCATTACCTGCTTACCCAAAGCCCAGGAGAGGGAGCCTGCGGCCTGTGGGCTATGTAGGCTAGTAGCCTTGGTATAGCTGGTGCTCAGACTGGTTTAACTGGATGGGTAAACCCAACACTTTTTAAAAAATATTTTTCAGGGTTTAATGCTTTACAATTAATAAAAGGCACGGGGCTCCTCCTTGTGGAGAGGGAAACCCTGAGCCATTTTTAAAGGGTTAAACATTTAAAAAAATATATAGGGTCACCCTCTTCATGAGGGGGAACCCCATGATTTTTTTTTTTAAATAACTGCATTGGGCCCCTCTATCCAGTTAAACTATCCTGGGAACCTGCTATGCAGGGCTAGCAGACCAAGGCTACCAGCCCGCATAGTCCATGGGCTTCGGGCTGATCTGCCCCTGGGGATTTGGGGAGACAGGTAATGGGACTGAGGGTTAAAAGCAAGTCAGCTGCAGGTGACTTGCCAGCCCCTTGTGCCTTGTGAACTGGTATAAGGGTCTCATGGACCCCTTACCAGTTCACAATGAGTTAAACTCCGCAGAAATTCAAGGGTGTGTTCCACGCTGATCCACTGCATCAAAGGTCACTCCTAGTATAAAATACCTGAGGAAGCGAGCCGATCTGTCAGAAGTCCAGCCGGGGCACTGGAATACTTGTTCAGGACATTTGCGGGGATGAGGATTTTTTTCCATTTTTGAGCGAGTTTGTTCCATTTTTGAGTGAGTTTGCATGCGAAAAATGGCCAAATTATAAAAATCCATAAAAATTATAAATTACCGCCATGCCCAAAATGTTTGATGGCCCCCTCCCTGGGGCCAGCCACCTGGCTACCGGGCTATGGGGATTGGAAATTCAGGGCTCAGAGGCTTGCTGCCATGGCTGTGCCTTTAACCACCCCCTATGCCATATGGTACAGGTCCAGTGCATACCCATGGAGCCCCAGTCGATTACAGCTGGATTCTGTTATAGAGGCAGTCATGGTTCTGTCACAGAAGGCATTTATGATTGTTTTGGCAAGTAATCAGTAGGCCATCTCCCAGAAACCAGCTGGACCCCAAATGGATAATGGCAGACAGGGCACACACAGCCCTCGTAAATGCAGTGAATGAGCGGGCCAGCAGCCCTCCCCTTTAATTATTGTCATTGACTTAAACTTTGATAGTGGATACAGTCACTCAAATGAACTCAAATGCATGTATTGGCCTACCTGATTTGGCTCGTGATTGACCTCACCAATATGTGCTTATACACCATGTTTATGCTATGATGCAGAGCCAAATCCTGTCTGCCTCTGAAAACGAGGCCTCCGCTATTACTGTGCGCCACGCCATGTGCCTTAGTTCCTATACCTTTGCTCCAGCGGACACTCCTGTGCGCCCATTTGCCTGGTGTAAAGCGGCAAACATGCGTAGGCATAGCATGGATACTTAGCAGCATAATGTACCCCTGCTCATCGGAGGTAAACAGGGAGGATGCCATGGTGCCCACTGTCTCTTTTACACCTCTCTGCCTTGGTCCAGCAGCATGACATACCCCTACGAAGAGGCACCCCAGCAGATCCCAGAAGTGCATATACCCATGATCGTCTAGCCTATAGCAAATGCCTGTTTGTTTAAGTGTCATTCATTAAAACTAAGTAATATTAAAATATTTTATATTTTTCAATGCAGCAACTCTTATAGAGTGGACATGGTAAACACCACACCTCCCTCTCACTGTGGAGCACCAACCGGAATTAACCATTAAATGTCAACCAACTCCTCAAAAATATAACTTTTATTAATACATAACCAAACATTAAAAAACATATATGACACAAGACATTCAAATATAAAATCACTCCCCCCTCATATATGTTCCAATAAACAACAATAGTGCCTATACAGTCAATAGGAATAGGTGGCTAGTGGAGCCCTTGCTATATAGGAAATTTTGTACTGAAAAGTTATTTGTGCCAGCACAAACCACCCTAATGGGCATATATTGTATTATTTAATCATTGCACCAAACACCTATCTATAAATGTCAAAAAATTGTAATACAAAACATGATTATGTAATATACAATATACTTATTCTAAGAAATCCCTATACAGTGAATGATAAGGTCACCTAAAATACCTAAACAACAAACTATATAAAGTGCCCAGTGCTAAATCGCCTGAAAATGCCTAAACAATAAACTAAATAAAGTGCCAAGTGCTAAAATAAGAAAAATATATATATGCAACAATACATACCTAATAAACAAGCTATATAAAGTGCCAAGTGCAAAATAATATGCCGTAAAAATTGATGACTATAGGACATATCCCTATAACAAATCAATAATGCACCCCAATAATAGTAAATGTATATGAACAGGTGATCATACAATACCAATTCAGCGCAACAACACAATATGTGCCAGCACCGCACACTATATGCAAACCCAAGTAATAGAGCCTCCAATAGCACAAGTACAAAGAGGGGGAAAATGACAAGGAACACCGGCGCCCGCCGCTCCCGTGCGGCTTCAAAGGGTGAGGGTAAAGTTATGAGATGCACAATGTGTTATTTAAACTGTGCTCCTACCTATCACCGCGCGTGCATGCTCCCGCCAACACGGCACGCCAGCCAGGCGCGCCTCACCGCACCGAAGGTGCGGACACGTACAGCCTGGATGACGTGAGTCTCCCTCCAATGCACACGTAACAGCCCACATGACCACAGCTATCTGACAACATACTGATGCGAGTGAGAGATCCTCACCGCAAGAGGTCAGTGTGCTGTCTTGCGCATAGTATCCAGTATGGCTGTTACAGCCATCCGCATTTGCTCAAATGGCAGCCCAGAAGGGGGGGGAGAGAGAAGCAGCATGAGAGCAGGAACACGCAGCGAGACATAGGAGCACATTAGTAATACAATTAAAAACAATTGATTAATGCATAAATTATACTTATATTACAATAAATCCCTAAGTTATTTCTACATTGTTTCTTATCTACATGGCCAGAAAGTTCAATCTATACTACAATCTTCACAAATTATTTACAAAGATAATTACATATATACACATATAAGGGACAAAAAGATATCCACATCACAGTAATTATGTCTATACAAATCAGCAACACTAATGCTGAGACGGAAGATAAATGGAGACCCCATTGTAAATAAAATGCACTATGGGTACAACATACTTCTCTAACCCCACGATCTTGGTAATCCATACATCCACTCAGAGGCCCATACATAATGAGGATGACTTTCTCTAATTATCGTGACCCATAATAACCTTCCCACATGGTCTATCACATAATGGCTTATGATATTACTAAGGGTGGAAAATCAATCCCACCAACTAAATCTTCCTATTTGCCCCAGAAATGGCTGCTATTACATCTTCAAATGTGAAACGACCCCAGTTGCACTATAGTTGGAGGAGACTAATATGGACACCAGGGGCTAGGTTTTTCATTCTAATTATCACCCCCACAAAGTCAAATAAGAGGTCATTTTCAAAATCCCCGAGGGGGCCCATCCGTGATTGTGATGGTAATATTGCTCAATGGTATGTCCCCTTATTATTCTTCCAATGACGGCTGTAATGTTTCTTAAGATTCGGCCGCCTGCAACACCAATGGATCCTCCTGTATGGGCCCAATGCAGCGCTGTCATCCAATCCTAATGTGATACATTCTGTGAAAATTCTCTAAAAAATCCTATGAAGAAAATCCTGTGAAAAAGGAAAGAAAAAATATGAAAAAATATATACACATAAATATTAAAACGTGTTTAAAAAACGTGTCAAAAAAACATGTCCAAAAAACAATTGTGCAAATGGATGTATAAGTTATAAACATAACTATAAGAGACTGTAAACCAACAGGCAAAACCATTTGTGCAAATGTAAAAAACAAGTTATATAAACACCATGTATGGAGTACATCCACTTGCACGTGAAAAAACAAACGAACCAAAACTGCAGACCGTCACATAGTGGGACATGCCCACGTATGTGACAGGCCTGCATATATCACCTTTTTTCAATATTAAAAATGTCTAAATAAAAAAGTGTAAATTATAAGTGAAAAATGTAATTGTAAATGTAAAAATCATGCCAGCATGGGCAGCGTTAGTTTAAACAACTTTGCCCGTGCTAAGACAGACACTTTTACAAGCTTTTTGTTGGCAGGAACAGTGGCCCCCCCAAAAAAAGTTTTTTGTCCGTTTTTCCCATGATAAATAGGCTCGAAATCACTTGCTTTTGTACGTTTTTCTGGATTTTTCAGTGGGAAAACTCGCTAAAACCATGTACCGTAGTACATATGCACGCAAAACTCTTGAATGCTAGAATGCATTTGCAAGAGGCTCTGAATCAAGCTTATTGTCTTCTATTTATTTGCTTTGCTGTATAGTGAAGATCAAAATAAAAGGCTTTAGAATGGCCCTTATTGCTATAGACTTGTGAACAGGGACATACTGTATCTACAGAGGGTGTAGAAGTAGCGATTGCATCAGGCCTATGAGATCTAGGGCCAGACTAGATATGAGCAAACCAATACTGACAAATCGGAATTTGCTTCTAATTTCAGAGTAAAATCAATTCAGCGCGAAATTGAACTTCGTGCAATCTTACCTGAAATAGTTACAAAATAAAAGGACTTCCCTCTTGCATTGCTCTACAACACTAGGCAATATCCATCGCTCGGCACAGGTGTCTTACGCTGCTCCCCGCTTTGCAGCCGAACAAAGGGCCAAGAACCTCAGCCTGACCCCTATGCCCTCTGCCACAGAAGGAGGCTCTTTATACCATCACAAGTGAGCTGAAAGGGAGAGCTCCCACCACCCACCATTACTTACAGTGACTGTTCTTGTGAGGTACAACGTGTCCTGTCCTGTGGCAGGGAGCTCTGCTGGTTAGAATGACTGATCTGAGGATCTGTGTCCTCCACCTGGCTTGCAGAGCAGGGAAAGGCATTGGACACTGGCGCCAGATGATGGACATCAAGACAAGACAGCAGGTGAATTTGTTCTGAATTTGTGCAAGCTCATGGGGTGTGGGGTCTAGGCTGCACTGCAAGGTCTTCGAACCTTCCACTCCATGGCTTGCACTTGAGATTATAGGGCAACCTCAGATTACAGTGGAAAATAGGAATAATTGCCTGGTCCAGGTTTTTTGTGCTGAAAGTTGAACACTGCAGACCCAGTTCTAAACCTGACAACCAAGCTTTGAAGTACATCTGAGTTACCTATCAGCAGCAGTTTGCCTCTGCGTATTGGTCACAGCTTCATCTAGCAATTTGATTTTTATTAAATCTCTTGAGCATTAATGCTTTTGGTAAGCATACATTTGACTGGTGGAAGACGGATTGATACAGCTTTTTTTGGAATGCATGCACAGGTGGATTCTGTTGCAAAAAGACTTTCTTTCGGGTTATAGAAAACAAAACTGTGCTCTGCGTTATTATTAATATGTTTTCTGATTGTATAACTGTTTGAATAAGCCAGTTTTACGCGTTGAGCATTTTAGAAATACTTATTTGGACTGTAAAACCACTATTAAGACTGAAGTAGCGCAGTGTTTTTTATCTCTTTTTTTGGAGGCATTAAGTGAGTTTTCTTCTGTTTTGGTAATTGAGCAATTTGATACATTTCAGATATAAATAAACTTCTTGGGTAAATTGTTTGAATCAAATTTTAAGAAAATTTGCTCACCTCTATTCCGACCATTTTTGGTCATCCAACTTATGTATCTGATTTGTGCAAACATGACATCATGTACAGAAAGAAAGCAACATTTGCTTCTGCTGTTTCAGGGTCAGGATAGGTTGATGCTGTTTAGTTGGATACTTGACACCAAACATTCTCTGCCATGTGAGTGGCTATAATTTTTCTAGTTTTTATTTTTTCTCTTCTACCCCCCCAAAGGGCAACTAAAATCCAGGGAGTATCCACTTCTCACGCAGAGGGGTGCAGTGCACTGCCCACTTATCAGGGCGTCCCGCTCAACCTGAACTACTTCACAGTGCAAATACACACAGACGTTGGTTGTTATGCGAGGCTGGCACAATAAACACCCAGGGCCAAATATAGCCAAAAAACACTCATAATTTAATGGTTGCATCAAAATGGCACATAACACATTTTTGAAAAATAGCACACTGAAAACTGTACAAAAAATATACAAAAAATAATAAAAGGGCAATTGCTATTAAAAACACAGGGCCCCCCACCAGGACTAAGCCTGGATTCCACACCTCCTTGCACTCACGCCACACTTACATACACACACCGGCCGGCGTCCCTCAGAGGGACTAAGTCCACATAAATGGGGCTACGACTTATGGCTCAAAGAGGAATCTGGGGGAAAGGTTGTTCACAATCTTCAAAGTAACCTGCAGGCTATTTTCTTCTACAGTGCATAATACATCCACAGCGTGGGGCTAGCCCAAACCAACCAAATCGGATGAAATCAAATGGAATGAAGCCCGCTGGCACTCACGTGTCCAGCTAAACGAAGCTTGGGGAGCTGCGTACAGATAAAGGCAGGAAAAACGGAGCTAGTGGTGTCCGCCTAAACAGGAATGCTGGAATCCATCATTTGAATCATGCAGCCGTTGTCATCCACCTTAGGTATCGCTGCCTCTGCTGCCTCCGCTGGGTCATGACCCACGTGGGTCTGTGGAGCTAGATGCTGGACAACCTCTCCTTTTTCGTGTTCGGTCGTCACTCAATTTCGGCCGTGGCGTGGTGGCGTCAGTGCGGGGGGCGTGGCTAGGGGCCATCACCGACGCACGTTTCACTCCCCCCTGAGTTTCATCAGGGTGAGGGAGGGGCTGGGTGATGTCGTGATTTTGACTGTCAGGCCACGCCTTCATACTACACCTAATCCAATCATGTCTCTGCTCATATATTGTTCTCTCCTGAGCAGCTACCAATCAACATCAATCTCTCACAAAGGCACAAGTGTTATGCAGTGGCATTACTATTCACTCTACACATTAACCCCTATCTCCCCTCCCCTCTCTGCTTATAAAACAGCAAACATGCATAGATCTATCTAATATTTTAGATATTTTACAGGGGACACCTACAAATAGGGAAATTTGTGAAAGAGCATTCACGCATTACAACAGGTGTATCTGATTGTGAGCTCACTCGCTATTCAATAGACCTAGCTCGTCCTCCTAGGGGCCAAGCTGACCTAGACTGGTCATCTTATATGGGGCTGGCATTTGTATGCCTGTCCCTTGCTTCTTTCTTCTTGCGCTCACCAAAATTAATAATGATAATAAGGACCCCGCCCCCAAATACCCCAAACCCAAAACAAGTATTTACACTATCAGAGGTGACTATTTCATAGACGAGGCCATATACCCGACCATATATAAAATCATATACAAAGCACGCCCAAAATGCCAGTGGGATATATGCATATACATATTTTTTGCACTTTACTCATGTTTCCACACAAAGGAAAAACAATGCACTAAAAAAATCTAAATATATATATTTATAATAGCATACGGGGGACACCACAACCTGGCAACCAAAAGAAAATTATAGTGCCAGCTGACCTGACCAGGTAAGAACAATCCACACTCATCACAGTGTTCACTTGCAAAAATGCACTAAGGCCCAGATCAGTATTAAGGCCATTTGGGACCATGGTTCCCAGTTCAAATATTAAACGTGATTCATGCTGTAAGAGTGTAGTGTCTCTAAACCCCCTTCTTCCCTCGATCTCCAATTTAAATATCCCAGCTACCTGTAATTTCTGGGGGTCACTATCATGGTACAACCTAAAATGTTCTGCGACCGGGCTTTTCTCACTTCTCTTACGGATATCTCTCATATGCTCTCCTACCCTAATACATAGTTCGCGCTTCGTTTTCCCCACGTACTTCTTATTGCAAGGGCACATGAGTAAATAAATCACAAATCTTGTAGCGCAATTGATGAAACTCTTTATCGGTCTAGGAAACTTACTTTTAGGACCCATAAAGGAAACAGTTTTCTCCATAAGTGGGCATATCTGACAATGTCCACACTTGTATGACCCCTTTAGGACTTTCATGTCTATATTCTCTGCCCTAGGCCTATATTCACTGTGCACCAATCTGTCCCTAAGATTACACGCCCGTCCAGCCATTATGAGGGGTCTAAGCCCTACATGCTTGGCTATAATAGGGTCTAATGTAAGAACGTTCCAGTGTGACTGCAGGATATTCCTAAATTTTTCCCAGTAAACACTGTATTGGGTGATGAGGCGGGCATGCTGGTCACCCCCCAACTTCTTGGGTCTAAGGCCGCCCAATAGTCCCTCTCGTGGGGACTCCAAAGCTTTATGAAAGCAAGTCTGCAGTAATCGATGGGGATAACCTCAATCCCTGAACCGCTTGGTCAGCACCCTGGCCTCCGTACATAGTCCCCCACTGAGCTACAGTTCCTCCTAATTCGCAGGAACTGGCCCAGGGGGCCAGGGTGGTGGCTCATGAAGTGCAGGAGGGTATTCCCTGCTGTAGGCTTGCGATAGGTAGTGGTGACCAACCTGCCCGCCTCACTGGTGATTAACAGATCCAAAAACTCAATGGTGGTGGAACTAAATTTATAGGTTAATCTAATATTTCTCTGATTCTCATTTAGTGAGGATATAAACTCCTCTAGTTGTTGTGCCGTCC